>CM023945.1:634457-646458 GCA_013407115.1 Glycine latifolia | reverse complement strand
TATCTGGGAAGCTTGTGTCATTCCAAACTTGATGATACAATCCTACCAGGTTGGCCTATCCTCTCTGGTTAAATGATCTCATTCCAAACTTGATGAGTTGATTTTAAACCAATATCTGGGAAGCTTGTGTCATTCCAAACTTGATGATACAATCCTACCAGGTTGGCCTATCCTTTTGGTTAAATGATCTCATTCCAAACTTGATGCTAGATTATTTGACTTTAAGGAATTAGTAACTGTGACATTCCAAATTGAAACATAGAAATAATTGATTATATAAGAAGCCTATTGGTCTTGTTCTTAATTGAAACATGACATTACAAGACTAGGTTATTGTAAGTGATGTGACTATTAGTCTTATTATGTGAAACGAGACAATCGTTACTCTCTTACAAATAAACTTAGGTTGATGACTCTTTATAACTTAAACTATTTAGGCCTTGTTCATAATTTATGAAACTGGCTTGATGCTTATGAACATGATATTATGATGCTTTATGACATTGATATATGTTCTTCTTTGCCTGATGATATGATGCTAAGTTCTTTTAGTTGAACTAGACATTTTTAGTAGTTTATTCAAATGATTGAATTCATGATAATATGAAATTCATATTTGATATTCTACAGGGGATGATAGAGATGGATGAGAGCTTAAGAAGTTGGATCCTTAGGAGAACGACCAACTTGATATATGAACATATCATTTAGAGTAGTAGGGAACTTGATAGTTCACTTGCTATTGCCCATTATGTTGAAGTCCATTAACTTGAAACTATTGCCCATTATGTTGGAGTCCATTTACTTGAGACTTACATTTTGTTATTTCTATTTTGTGAACATCATGATTATTATGCTTCTTTCTTATATTTGTAAGGCCTTAGACTATTTTGACTGGCCTACTTATACTTGATTGTTATGCATATGTTGGTTGTGAACTGATTTTGAGATTGATTTTTTTGGATGTTGGGATTTGGATGAGTTTAGATTTAATCTAAAAACTCTTGGTATTTTATATTGATATATTGATCTCAAAACAGATTCATGAGAATGATGATTCACTTAGTTTGATTGCAAACGTAGTCTGAGTTTAATATCTTATTATTAAAACTCTTTGACTGATCTGAGTTGATTGTCTTGGACTGGATGTGGATGATTCATATTTGTTTGAACATTACACTGACTACCTTATTGGATTGTGCTGTATGGTGAACATAGGAGAAGATTGTTGAATATATATGTTATATATATTAATAATAATATGTTCACATACAAGTCCAATAGGTTATTGTATGGTTATATGGGCCCATATGGGCTGGAGCCCAATAACTTACTATAATACTAGGGTTTTCCCTACGCTGGAGGTAACACTGTTGAACATTCCAAATTCTGATGTCTCTTGGTGTAATACTTCAAGTACCCAACACGAAACCTTTCTCTCTCTCAAACCCCTTTACCTCCAACAGATATCAGGTCTAGTAATTGTCAAGTATAATAATCGACCAATTAACCTTTGATACAAAGAAGGATTAGGAAGAAGATCTCCTTCAGTGGAAGAGAGCTTAAGACCAACTTCAAAAGGAGTGGTGCGAGGTTTGCATCGTAAAAGGCTAGAATCTTTAAGGATTTCCAAAGCATAATGACGTTGGCATAGAAAAATACCTTTGGCAGAGTGTGTTACTTCAAGACCAATGAAATATTTCAAGGAACCTAAATTTTTTAATTTAAATTTTCTGTGGAGTTCAGCAGTGAGAAGCTGCACTTCGGTATAGTTGTTAGATGCAACAATAATGTCATTAACATACACCAAAATAGCAATAAAACTACTATCTGAAGAACAAACGAAGAGAGAATTGTCAAATTGTGATTGAACAAAACCAAGCAGTGACAATGTAGAAGAAAACTTAGCAAACCATTGTCTTGAAGCCTGTCATTCCAGAATTTATTTCCGGCGACCCAACGAACAGAGGAATCACCATCTCCAGGCCCGAGACAACCAAATGCGACAACCATCACCATGAAAAAAACGAAAAGAAAGGCTAAACATATCTTCGCCGATGTCGTGGGTGCTTAGTCATAACCCATGAAGGACAATTTTGTCCAATCACTAAATATAAGGGGGTACAGGGAAGTGCAGAAAGTAAAAGCCCAGAACTCAACCTAAATTCCTAATCAGAAATTCAGAACACAAAGCCTTGCCTTTCCCGTCGTGCCCTGGTCGCACTCAAACACCATCGCGGTTTCAGTCGCACATCGTTGGCGACCGTTGCACCACCGTCACCACTGGTTTGGGCCTTTTGCCTCTCTTGTAAGTTGTTTGTCATCAATTGAGCCTAAAACACTTCTTTTCTGAAGGTCAGTTTGTTTCTGCTCTGCATATCTCAGTCATGCTCGACGTTTCACCCACCAGGCAAAATAACTAATAAGTGAATTGAACTAGGAATCGATATTTTTTAATATGAATTTCATCGGGTAATTTTTCTCAAATTAGCCGCACTTTTCTTGCTTCCAGTTGCCATTTCTTGTAACCATTTTTTTGTCATTATTATTCTAATTGGGACATGAAATGTATTTATAGTTTGATGCGTCATGTTGAAAACGTAATTAGTCTAATTTGGTCCTAAAAAGTTGAGGTACATCATATATTTTCAAATGCCCAATCAAATCAACATGTTTAGTTCTGAATTTGACTTTGGTGTGTTATTTGTGTTGTTTATTATCCTGTAAAATTATGATTGGAATCTGCATATTATGATAACTTAGAAGCTCACTTTCTAGTGCTTCCAATGAAGAGATTTCATTTGATGTGTATCTAAGAAAGAAATTCTTAAGAGGAAAAGTACATCAGCCTCTGCCGTGCACGTGAATTAATCATTTCTATTACATGCAGAGAGAATGGGATTTGCAGGAGCCCTAAGAAACATTGTTCGCCCTCTTTCAGTTGCATCATCAAGAGCTTTAATGCCTCGGATGTCCACCAATGCTTTGATGGCACCATTTTGTCCTGCTTTTCCATCTCCCTGCAAACCTCCTCAATGGCTTCATCCCCTTTGGAATCACTTCCACAGCTTGACAGACACTCGCTTCCCTAAGAGACGACCCTCAGAAAAACCTCGTCGAAAGAGAGCCAGCTTGAGACCCTCTGGTGCGTCCCTTTTTGTGCTTTTAATTTTGAAACTGATCTCAAATTTTGAAATGCTTTATTTGGTTCAGGGCCTTATGCTTGGGTTCAATATACACCTGGCCAACCCATACTTCCAAATAAGCCTAATGAAGGGAGTGTCAAAAGGAGAAATGAGAAGAAACGCATGGGGCAACGTCGTGCCTTTATATTGGTGCGCTCTCCCTTTACCCTGTACACATTGAATTTTTGAGGATTTATGAGTGTTGAGTGTGTTTTCTGAGAGGAAAATTCATTCTACTTGCTGATTGTGTGAGAAATGGATGGTCGTTACAAAATGAATAGTTATTATGAATTAGTTTCAAGTTAAAAGACCTAGTGGGATATGGCTGTTGTTGTTATGAGAGTCATCTTATTTAATGGTGAAGAGGAGGGCAACAAATTGATATGTAGTCTCAATATTCAATTAGAAGTTGGATGGGATGTCTAACAACTTAATTCTTAAATGTCTGTGTTAGAACTTTGTGAATCTTGTCCATGAGGGGAACATAATCTTTCTACCAGTATAATTAGGTTATTGAGTTTTGAACAATAGTGTTATCTTTTGGTCCAGAGTAGTTTACAGTGAAAATTTGGATGTTCACTTGTTTAGCATCTGCACTTTGCTTTTTTAGATTGATAATATTACATCATGAACTAATTTTGGTTCTTTAGTTGCTTTCTCATGGAGTTAAGTAGCATGAATTTTGTGCCTACCAAAAAAACTAGCTTGAATTTTGTCTAATGTTTGCTTTGCTGTTATTGTCACTAAATTTGCAGCGAAAATGAAAGCAAATAATTTTGAGCAATAGATAAGATCTAGTAATCCGTTGCAGAAGCTCTAATGAGTGCATGTGCATGCATTAACTTTGCCTTTGAAAGCATCTGCCTTCTTTTTTTATTCATTGACAGAACAATTTTTTTTTTTACTATATCCCTTTAGTTCTTCTGAGGGCTTCATTTTGTCATTTATTTATGTAGCCTTCATGAACATTGGATATGAAACATACTACTACATGTAGCTAGGGTAGATTTGGTGGCATGTTTATTCGCTATTGAATGTCAAAGGTATTCCGTAAACAAGATCATAGCCATAATAAATGAGGAATTTATTGGTATTAGAATCTTAGATCATTATGTGGTTATTCATTCTTTGACAATAACTCTGGAATTTATTGGCATTCTGTGACAAATAATTGACTATCAAGTGTCAATCAAAGTAAGATAGGTTGTTTTACAACTTGAAAATTTGTCAAGGCTAAATGGAGTTGGTTATGACCATTTTGGATCTGTCAGGAGGTTAGAGTGATTTTCTTATAACTTAACAAAATACCTGTGCTATGTTTGAATTGATATTTTGCTTTGTAAACTAAAAGTGTTTCTATGGTATGGTATCAGTCCAAATATCTCCTATTGGAGTAAATGTTCATTGTGGACTCTTGCATACAGGCTGAAAAGAAGAAAAGGAAGGCTCAGCTGCAAGAAGCTAATCGGAAGAAAAATATTCAGAGGGTAGAACGTAAAATGGCTGCAGTTGCAAGGGAAAGAGAGTGGGCAGAAAGACTGGCTGAGTTGCAGCGACTTGAGGAAGAGAAGAAAAAATCTATGGCTTGAATTTGGTTATACCGGTTTTGAACTCTCTAAACACTGTTGCTTTATTTTTGAAATGTTCTATGGCTTCTGAAACATGGAAGTTTGAAACTCCCCCCCTACTTTCTCAATTCCCTCCCCTGCCTGGTGAGAGTAATGATAAATGCTGACCCTTTTTTCTATCTTGAAAGAAATAAAAGACCGTCTGTCATTAGATCACTCTGCATAACATGGGAGGTAGATTTGTGCTCACCACAATTGTGGGTTTGGATCCATCTGATAGAGGTCCAACATTAGAAGGAAAGGTAGGGTTAATTGGGAGATACAAGGAGAAACCATTAGGGGAGTTGGGAAGAATCATGAGAAGGAGCCACCATAATAGAGTGGTTTCATTGTGATCAACAGCAATATGTGGAGTGAATTTTTTCCTTGTTTTTTGATTCTGTTGTTCGAGTTCTATTTAACTACTCGTCGTGGAACTTCCTTTGTTATTGTTTATTAGGATCACCCCCTCTGTAGGGATGATATTCATTTAATGAATTACAAACTTTTGATTTTTATTGATATTCATTTAATCATAATTTCCAATCTAAATTTATCAAGTAATTAATATAATTTTGACTTTAAATATATCAAATTAAAGATGTATTTCGTTATAGATATATACCGTGAGTCGGTGACATAAACTAAAGATGATATCGCACGTAATATTGTACTTAGTTATTTTTCTTCTCCCAAAACATTTATATTTATATTTATATATATTCGTATCTTTGACATTCCTCCCAATGGTACAAAAGGAAATATTTATTTAAATTCTTAGCCCTTAATTTTCAAAGTTTATGGATTTTTTTATGAATACACAAATAATTAGTAGACACATACATTTTAATTGACATTTTTTATTTTTGTTTTAGTCAAATAAGATAAAGATTATTATGAAGTTCTTCCTTTTAATATTTAAATGTAATCTTAATATTTAATGTAATTATATACTTAAAAATTATTAATTATTAAATTAAAATAACTCCATCCTAATTAATCTACATGTTTTTTTTGTTTGGTTTGTTCGAAGAATATTTTGGTCAGAAACTAATTTTTTCAAGGCGTAGAAATCATCATGCATCAAAATAAATTTTGTTTCTTTCAACAAAATTCTTCTTCATTTGTATGGTCAGAAATCAAAGCTTTGGCCATAACATTTAAAAACTTTTTTATCTATCAAATGTGTTGGAATTTATTAGTAATTATCACGTTTTTTTCCCAGTTGTTAGTTTCAACTTCATGGATTAAAAGACACTTATGTTTTATTGTCAATCAATTATCACGTATATTGACAAACCAAAAATAAAACTAGAACAATAACTGAAAATCCACATGTTCAATCGTGTCAAAAGGACAAAAGGACATTTCTGTTTTTAATATTTGTGGTAAGCTGCAATTAAGAGGTTTGTGTGTTATTTTTTTAGAATTGGAAAGACAAGATTGCAAGAAATCAAAGAAATCACCCGACAATATCAACAATTATCCTCTAACTGAGAGTGTGGAAAGTGAGCCTTTATCATTCTCCCTATGTCTTGTTTGTGGCTCAAATCAAGAGCTGCATCAACATGCAAGAATTAAACAATTAACATTGGACCCAACCACAATCATCGCTTGAAATGTATAAAAGACAGTACCCAGTTTAAAATGGCAGTGAAATAAGGCAATGCTTATTAATTTGTCAAGAATGTTCAATCCATCAATCCTATCAAATAAGCATAAATTTATCAACTATGTCTAACAACCTATCAATCCTTAAAATAGAAGGTAATTATAAACCAGTCCATCATCCGGTTACACTTGTTTCAGTTTTACATATTCTACTAAGGAGTTTCGCAGGGAGTAAAAAAAAAAAACTACTATTCTGTGTAAGGTTACCCAGATACAATCCTTTAATTGTCACCAGTCATCAGCATTTTCAAATATGCAATCAATGATAAGGAATAGGGTAAATTATATAATAACCTAGGTTTAATAAATAAGAGAAAAAGAAAGAAAAGTTTAAATTTTCTATATTCCGTCAGAAAAAGCGTTAGCGACGGATTTTGCGACGGAATTAGCGACGGATTTTGTGACGGATTTTCTGGCGCCGTTAGCGTGAGAGTGGCGCCAGGAGCGCCACAGATGCTGGTTTTTGGCGCCAGGAGCGCTAGAGTGGCGCCAGGAGCGTCACAGATGCTGGTTTTTGGCGCCAGGAGCACCGGATTGGCGCCATTAGCGCCACAGATGCTGGTTTTTGGCGCCAGGAGCGCCACAGATGCTGGTTTTTGGCGCTAGGAGCGCCAGATTGGCGCCACAGATGCTGGAACTTGGCGCGGATAGTGCCATAGTGACGCGATCAGCGCCAGAACGCGACCTGGACCATTATAAAAGCTCATTTTCGCGATTTTCAGGTCAAAACCCCTTCTCTTCTTCCTCTGAACGCTTTTCCTCCATTGTTGAGCACCCAAGCTTCTTAAACCCTTGTTTATTCATCAAAACACTCCCTTTAAACACCAAACTTGTTGGAAAACACTTGGTGAGCTTGAATCCTTCATCAATCTCCCTTAGAAACCCCAAATCAGAGAAATCCCTTTCTTAAGGGAAGTTCTTAGAACTCGAGTTCGGCGAGGAAAGGCGGCGATTCACGGACACCCGGGCTAGGGGAAGTGGTCCAGAGGTCTTCCTTTCCATCTTTGAGGTAAGAAACTCGAGATTCACCGTTTAATTTGTGAATTGGGGTTTTGGGTGAATAGTGACCCACTTGTGATAGAGCTAGTATTAGCCTTGGGTCCTTTAGAGATGTGTGTTTAGAATGTTGTGAGGATGAAGGATTAGCTCTCAAATGTTAGTTTGGTGAACTTTGATTCTTGGCTCTATATAATGCATGTATGGTTAGTATGCTAAGTTACTTGACTATGTTGTGACATGCAAGAGCCTTGGTATATGGTTTTGATGTGCTTGAGAGGATGTTGGAACGGTGCCTTATGTGTAAAAAGAATCGTTCAAGCCATATGTGAATTCTGAGCTTTTGGGTCTGTAAAGAGCTTTGAGCTCATTGTGTTTGGTTTGCATCGAGTCTGTGGTGACTCTAATGCCTTGATTAAGCTGAGATAGACCGCTGAGGGTCTATGAGATGGCTTGTGGGTGATGAGCCTTGGTAAACCTTAAGTTAGATGACTTAGAGGTTTTGGAAAGGAATGAAGTTTCTTTCATTGTGACGGTTGAGAACCGTGTGATATGTTTATGCCTCGTGTAGTTGAATTGGCTGTGATATGTGCTTATGTGCCTTGTATAGGGCGTGACACCGAGGGTGTCAGTGGCGTAGACCACAGAGCAGGGAAAGAACTGCAGAGCTCGACTTTGCCAGGTAAGTTCTTGGTTTCTTGGGAGTATTTCCCACTGCTGTGTTCCACCATACTCCGAGGGAGTGATGGTTGCATTCATGATGCATGCATTGAATTGGTGTTGCTTTCTCATAATGATATGTATGCATGATTCTATGCCTTGTATGTATGGATACCTGTGATTAGATCTTCTGGCCAGTTAGATAGATATGGACCTCCCTAGGAGAAGAGCGCACCTCCTAGTTTGGTTTGCTCGCGGGTGATGATGATCCCAGGGTGATGATGATCCCTTAAAACCAAGAGATAGGTGGTCCCGCCGCGGTTGAAGCCTATTCTCGGAGGTACCATATACGTGCATCCATGCATAAGGGGTAGCTCCCGATGGGATGGCACGGGTGTGAGTTCCGGTCTCACACTGAGGTTTGATGCTGATGATGATGCATTGAGGTGTTGATGATGATATACTGTGGCGGCGTAGTTCCGCAGTATACATTAGAGCTAGATGACTTGGCTATTTATTGTTATGAGGGCCGAGAGGCCATTGATTGTGATGCCTTGGATGCTGTGTGCCATGAAAGTGAGCCAGGGTGGAGGAGATGCCTCCAAGGACCTTGAGCTTACTGAGATGTGTATCTCACCCCGTGTGGGGATTATGTTTTTTGCAGGAGACTCATCTGGCAGAGATGACGGTTCCCAGGGCAGAAGGCCCCAGTAGGGACAGCTGTTGCAGCATTTTGCGAGCTGGGAGGCTCATTTTGTGTATGTTGATATACCTTGTACCCTTGTAGAGGGAAGACATATGTGTGTGCACATATTGCGGTTATGTTTATGTTTTGTATATGACTGTATGCCCTCATGTGAGGAAGTGATCTGTGCGATCAGGGCGATGTATGCCTATTCTTTTGTATAACCACAAGTGTGGTTCTGATGATGTATATTCGTACATAACCAGTTTTAGTTATGTAATTATGTTTCTCTTGCTGTATCTGTTGAATTACTTGGTTATCTGCCTTTATGTTATCTGGATCTGAGGGGCTAGTGTTGTTTATGGCATTTCCGTTCTGTGGGTGATATACCGTACATAATGAATCAAGAAATATGGTTTAAAAATGAAATCGCTTCCGCGGCTTTTTAATTAAAGTAATTACTGCGCTTATCTGATAAAATAATTGTTAATACACCGGATGCATACGGGGTGTTACAAATTAAACTTCCTCCCTTGAATGATGTTCAAATTTCATTGATTTTCCAGCTGTCTCCCCTTAAAGATGAAAATGTGCTACTCTTCGATAAATTTAAATGTAAATGAACCTTTCAAGAGCAACTTTCTTCTATCTGCTATCAGAGAGTTGGATGGTATTAGTGTCTTTTAAAGTAGGAGTGAGTGAGGTAGTTCACAAGGTTCTGAGTCGGGTCTGAAACGGATCAGCTGTCACTATTTTTTTTCTTCTCAAATTCTACACGAAGCCTTTGGATTAACCTGTTAACTTCAAGTTCGTACGCAGTGGTGAATTTTGGAACCTGTTCTGCATGCATAAAAAAAACAAAGGAGAAGATCAAGTGCAACAAAAAATAAAAAGAATATGTAAAAAGAAATAACAAAAAATTAAATAAAATAATAAAAGAATTTTTATGAATAGAAACAACTCAGTTTAACAAAATTAAACTACTCGGAAATTTCTACAATTAGTCCCTAGCAATGGTTCCAGAAACATGATGCATAAAAATAATGTTCACACTAGGACTAGTGTATCCTACGCAATAGTAACAATGCACTAAAAGTCTGATTATCGAACCCTAGAAACCAATTGTATTTCCCAATAATCAAAATTATTAAACTAAACAGTTGAGATAATTCAAAAGAAGATTTAAGTATTTTTGTAGTTTTTGGTTTTTAAAAGAAAACAAATAAACTATTGCAAGAGAGAGATTTAAGTGATAGTAAAAGGGACTAAGGATTAAAATTCATTGATACCAATTTTCTCCCAATCTCAGTTCTAATGAAGTTCCTTCTATAATGACCTGCGATAATCCAGGTTCTTATGACCAGGTTGTCACATAGAGGGGGTGCATTTTGGAACTCGGATAAGAGGGGATGTAGATAACATCTCTTCTAAATCGGGTTACTGTGACTGAGTTGTCACATAAGGGGTGTATTTTGGAACTCGGATAGAGAAGAGGGTGTGGATAGCACCTTTTATAAATCCGGGATCGTGGTATATGGCAGTATTAATAGGAAGACCGGGTTAGTGAATGATCGGGATATCGCCACGTCAATGGTTTTTATACATAGCACTTTTGAGGAAAAACGCTGATGTATAGAAAGGAACCCGAACAAGGAAGGAAAGAGTGACCGGGTAGCAAACTCGTCTGAGCTCGTATATTCATTTTCCTTAAGAGATCGGGTTGCGGTCTCGGTAGAGCTCGTGTCTTCCTTTTCTTTGAGGACCGAGTTGTGACCTCGGATGAGCTCAGATGTGTTACTGAGTTGTGATCTCGGATGAGCAACTAGGTAGTTATCTCGGTTGAGTTCGGAAGAGCTCGTATGTGGTTGACTTGTAAGAGCTACCAGGTAGAGAGACCGGAAGAGCTCGTAACCCTTTTTGGTAGAGTTACCGGGTTTAGGAACCCAGGCATGGTTAAAAGGAACCTTAGACTTGTGAAGTACCAAGGCAGGAACCCGGATGTGGCTGGGAGGAACCTTGGACGTACTATAGTACCAAAGACGGGTTTATATGCAATCGATTGCATAAGCATTTGTAAGCGATTAAAAGAGTTAGTACTCGTTGTTTAACCCAGACTTAGCCTAGTGGTTGGGATGAGTGCTCAGGAACTCGGCGTACGGTAGTGAGGTTTGCACTCAATATATATATAAATCCAACCCGATAGCATTAGTAATATGAAGAGAACCCGGGTAGTCACACGTAACATGTAGATGAGATGTAACAGATTGACTTGCCAAACAATAGACCCAATCCGGCAATCAAATATCTGTACATACTCACCTTATACAAGTGACACATGTTGACTCCTTGCTGGTTGCTTTGACGCGGTAAGATCCTCATACCATGATATGACGCGTGTCAATTTTCAGGATATTTAAGATATGCATGAGTGAGATATTTCAGTAGAAACTTTAATTTCACTGCCTTTGCTAAAACACTTTCTCTCTCTTATTCCATATTTCCTCCATTGTTAAAGTGAGAAAAACTTCTTAAATAACCATTCCTTGACCTAAATGTCTTCACATCCAACGTAAGGATTGAAGAGAACCATTTTATAAATTAGTTTTCACCCTTTATTAGTTGTGAAGACCATTAGACGAGGAGATCATTTCTCCAAAGAAAGTGTAAAGTTTCAACCTTTAAGAGATAGAAGGCATGTTCAGGACATGCAAGCTTAAAGAAGTTGTCCTCTAAGCCTTCCTTGCTGTTTTTAGATAAGATATGTGAGTTTTACTGTATCTTTGAGTTTAGAGTTAAAAGGAAAAATGACCCATATGAGTTAGGGTTGATATTGGGTATTATTTCTTTGGAAAAATATGCTTAGGAGGTTGTTGTGATAAATGTTCAACCTTAAAAGCTAACTTTTCTGGATTTTGGGTATTTTGTTATGCCCAGATATTTTGGGGTTTGCAAGTCAACATTGAAGGTTTTTGTTTGAGATCTGGAAAAGAACTGGGTTCTTTTGATATCAAGGTTGAGAACCGTTCTTGATATCTTTCTTGCCTGGTGTAGGGCTTGACATAGAAGATATCGGTGGTTTGGAACACTAGGCTGAGAGAGCCGGTGCGGTGATCAGAAAAGGTAAGCTCTCTATTCTTGGGAGTTTGTATCCCTTGATTGTGTTCCACCATACTCCTGGGGAGTTATGGTTATTGTAT
>CM023945.1:588065-611991 GCA_013407115.1 Glycine latifolia | reverse complement strand
ACTGATCCCCATTCTCAGTGTCTCTAGACTAGGAACTTAAAATTTAGGAGTAGACATCTGGTATCCTTGAATCCTCATGATTGTGATCCCATCACTGATATTCAAGAGATACCTATTCTATTACAAGGGTTTTATCCAGTTACTCATATATTAATAATGATATCGAGATAGAATATGAAACAAGATAAAGAGCGCTTATAATTTATTTATGACAATATTGAAAAGTACATGTATGTCCTAATCTAATGAAAAGATTGTCTCTAGGACATCCATATACTAACATTTGATTCTAGTGAACACATTTTATCGACAAAGGGAGTCTCGTCTTATCACTTATCATAGTACCAAAATCGTAGTCAAATTTATTTCTTTATGGCTAGAAGAGAAGATAGAATCCTTGTATCAACTGCAAGGTCTACCTTAGAGAATGTGTCGCTACACAACAAAAGTTGGTAGTTCTAGAGGTTCGATTCAACAAAGTACTTAATATGAGGAAGAAGGCTCCAAATCCAAGGATAAGATGGTGAAAGCTAAAGGAGAAAAAACAAATAAAGTTTAAGGAAAGCATATTGCGTGAAGGACTGTGGGAGTGTATTAGAGAAGCAAATGTGTCAAAAATGTGGGAAGGAGGGTGGTGGGAGAAAGCAAAGGAAACAGAGTTCTTACAAAAGAAACATAGTGGTGGAATGGAGAGGTGCAGGAGGTAATTAAGCAAAAGAAGGAATGCTTTAGATCTTTGTATAAAAGTTTCAATGATGAAAACTTGCAAAAGTTTATAGTAGCGAGAAAAAATGCAAAGAAAGCAGTGTAGGTAGCTAGAGGCAAGGTTTTTGCCAATTTGTATAAAAATCTTGGGAGCAAGGATGATGAAACAGGTATATACAAACTTGCAAAAATAAGGGATAAGAAGAGTAAAGACTTCACCCAAGTTAGATGCATCAATGATGAAAATCAAAAACTTTTGGTAAGAGATGAAGATGTGAAAGATGACTAAACTACTTTAACAAACTTTTTAATGGGGATTGTGATAAAAGTTGGGTGGAATTGGAGGACGCTTATAATGATCTGAATAGAAGATTTGTGCGTAGAATTAGTACACATGAAGTTAAGGATGCTTTAAAGAGGATGAAAAATAATAAAACTTTGGGACCCGATGGCGTCCCTATTAAAGTGTGGAAATGCCTGAGAGATGTGAGAATAAAATGGTAGATCAATCTTTTCAATAACATTCTTCAAACAAGCAAGATTCCTGATGCTTGGAGGAAAAGTATGTTTGTGCCTATTTACAAAAATAAGAGAGATATCCAAAATTGTTCTAACTATAGAAGCATTAAGCTCATGAACCATACTATGAAGTTGTGGGAGAGAGTTATTGAACATTGCTTGAGGAGGAAGTCTAAGGTTTCTATAAATCAATTTGGATTTATGTCAGGAAGATGTACCATGGAAGTTATTTTCTTAATGCGATAATTAATGGAAAGGTATCGAGAAAAGAAAAAATAATTACAAGTGGTATTCATAAATCTTGAGAAAACATACGATAGGGTCCCAAGAAATTTTTTATGGTGGACTCTTGAGAAGAAAAAAATACCATTAAAGTATGTTAATGCAATCAAGGATATGTATGATGGGGCTACCACATGTGTGAAAGCTTGTAATGGAGCATTAAGGTATTTTCCTATCATGGTAGGTGTACACCAAGGTTCGGCTCTTAGTCTTCATCTTTTTGCCTTAGTGATGGATGAACTAACAAAAGATATTCAAGAGAAAGTGTCGTGGTGTATGCTTTTTACAGATGATATTGTTCTTATTGATGAGATCAAAGACGATGTTAATAGGAAACTTGAATTGTGGAGAAACACTTTGGAATCTAAAGGATTCACGATAAGGTAGAGCAAGACTAAGTATATGAAGTGTGAGTTTTTGCTAGTAAGAGATCGTGATCAAAACCCTATGCATCTACTTGGTCAAGAGGTACCCAAGAAAGATGATTTTAGATATTTGGTATCAATTTTGCAAAAAGGTGGAGAGATTGATGAGGATGTAAATCATAGAATCAGAGTAGGTTGGATGAAATGGCGGAGTGCATTTGGATTTTTGTGTGACTGCAAAATTTCCCTTAAGCTAAAAGGAAAATTATATAAAACAATTGTAAAAACCTGCAATGTTATATGGAATTGAATGTTGACCAGCACATAGGCAACATGAGCATAAAATAGGGGTAGCAGAAATGAGAATGTTAAGGTGGATGTGTGGTTATACGAAGATGAATAAGATAAGAAATGAAGATATTTGACTAAAAGTAGCAGTAGTACCAGTTTTTGAAAAGATGAAAGAGCATAGATTGAGGTGGTTTGGGAACATAATGAGACGGTCCTTGGATGCTCCCGTAAGAACAGGAGTTTGTAATCAAGAGCCCGACACAAAGAGAGGTAGAGGTTGACCGAAACTTACCTAGAAAAAGGTAATTAAACAAGACTTAATATAGTGAGATATATATTGGCGAACAATTTGTCTTAGGACGAAGTGGAGAAAAGCTATAAGCTTGGTTGAGGATTATACCCGTTATTATCTCTATGTTTCAGACGATCCCTTTTTAATTCTTTTCCTCTTCTTCCCCCCTATTCTTTCACCATTCTTTTATCTTATTTTCTTTTCTTTTGTCTTATTTCCCATTTTTTTCTTCCCCTCCCCCTTCCATTTCTTTTCTTTCAACTCTCTCATTTTTATCATTGGATTCATCTACCACCAACCTTAATTAACTTGAGTTAAAGGTGTTGATGATATTGATGTTGAATTATTAAAAAAACACACGTTTTAATTAAAGTAATCAAAATCAATGATTTCTTTTTCATTTGGAGCTTAATTTTATATTTTGAAGACTATTTTCATCCACAATCAATTGTGTGTAGCATTATTTATAATTAAGTTAAAAAAGAGTATTAAATTTCAATATTGATGCTAAATAATGAGTATGTACAATAACATAAAAATTGGATCGATAACATGATTTTTATTTAAATTTATCTTATTTTTTATGAACGTGAGGATGTTTTAATATGAAAAAAACCCTTAAAAAACATATGTCTATCACGTGATCAACCATATAAAAAAAATTAACACTATTTCAAAAATGAGAAGTCAGTATAATGAAAAAAAAAGTTAGGAAATTTTTATGTGGATTGGTAAATAAGGAAGAGCATTTGTAATTAGAGCAAAACAAATGAAGTATCACTATAATTTGCTCTTCATATTTTTATAAGATTTTTATTCAATTATTGATATATTTTTAATTTTATTTTTATAAAATTTACTTTTAAACATGATAAATTTTATTTGTATAAATAACAATTGTTTTACTAAAAGCCATTGTAATGATAATTAATTGAGATGAAATAAACGGTTCAAAATATTTAATAGAATAAATTATATAATTTTTAATTAGTATCTTTATAACACTTATAATTAAATTATTATTAGTAGTAATACGAATGAGTACTCTAAAATATGGTTTATAGAAAAAAGTGTTATAAAAATATTTATTATATTAAAAATCTGTATACTTTTTAACAATTTAAAATATTTAATATGGTATAAAAAAAATTTAATTAATTCAAGTATTTATTTGTTTTGATTCCAAATATAATAAAAAAGTATTTATTAGTAATAATTTTCTCTTAAAAAAATATTTTGGATGCGTACTACTATTATAATTAAAGATAATAGAAATAATAAATAAAGAAAGATTGATTAAACAAATTTCAAATTAGGTATAATCCTTATATAAAGGTAAACAATATTTTCTCTTAAAATCACACACATAAATGATCTCCCTTGGTATTAGTGGTTGTTCAAGGATTGAGATAAAGAAAGAAAGCGAAGAAATTCTTTCAAAATAATTGGTAGAGGAGGAGAAGAATATCGAACAATACAAAAAGGTGAGTAAAACAACATTTTTAAACATCCACGATAATTCTTGAGAATGTGTTTTCTTTATATATGTATTATCTAAAGGACTTTATCATTGAATTAATAAATATATAGTTTAACCTTTAGGATCAAGACCAATATATATGTATGTGTATTATATTCTAGCTATTGTAAATATTATATGTCTTAGTTATTATATTACTATATATTTGTTGTTACATGTGATTTCATATTATTAGTTAATTCTATTATTGTTGTGGTATGATTTTAATAATTATTATTGAATACATGAAATTATGGAGTTTGTTGGTAGTTTTTTTTATAAAGATATTATTGTAATTTTGTGAATTGATCATCACCTTCTGGAAAGGGATGATGATGTACATTTTATTATGAGATTATATGATAAGTATCTCCATTTGGGATGAAGATGAAATTATTTTAGATACCTCCATATGGGGTGAAGAAGAGATTTTGGATATCTCCATCTATGACAGGGAAGACGGTGGGATGTCATTGTATAGAATATGAGCTCATAGACCATTTGAAGAATCTAAGATTTACACTGATTTTGGGAACCAAAGAATTGAGTCTTGTGATTATGAGAATCACTAAGTTGTGTCTGTTATATTTATTTGGATGCGTTGAAGTGTTTGTATTTATTTGAATATTTTATTTATTTAAAATTTCACTAATTGTGATTGTTTAATATGATTTTTATTGGTGTGTAAAAGATACATATATAATCTTATGTTAAATTCATTGCATATATCATGGTTGATTATGTAACACCCTGAAAATTTACAAATTAAACAGATATTTCATGTTGCTTAATTGTTTAATATAATTCTTGCAAATGGTTGTGCATTGGTATTTGTGCTTGAAGGATGTAGTAATTCTTGCAAATTTGTTGTAAAGTGTTTTGCATTGGTAACTATGGTGGCTATGGTAGCTGTTCGTTCACGCATGTTGGCAACTTGCCTTAGTATCTCTGCCTATATATAGCAGCGAATGAAGCATGTTCGTTCTCACCTCTGTGCGTGTTTCTCTTCTTTTCTCTCTAAACTCTCTTACACCCAGAAACCTCTCTTCATCAACCCTATATACCACCTTTAACTCTCAAGAACCACCGTAGTTGCAGCGAAAAAACCTCTACGTTAAGAGGAACTCGTGAACGGAGCTTAGTGTCTTTCATTCATGGTTACTGTGAGAACTTGTGTTCGAACAAAACTTACATTAGTTTTAAAGAAAGGAAGTCTTGCCCAAGTAAGGGGAGTTTTATTGTGTTAATAAATGGTTTTAGATATCATGGTTGAGATGTAGTACATAATATGTGTTCTGGTGTTTTTCGTGAAATAAATTGATGAAGTTTTTATGTGATGTGTTTGTGAAGAAGACGACTACCGGATTGGGTAAATCGAGCTGGACATGTTGCATATATGTGTCAAACCTTTGTTTGTGATGTCGGCTACCGAGAAGGGTTGGCCGAGTTGCATATATGTGTCAAACATTTGTTTGTGATGTCGGCTACCGGGAAGGGTTGGCCGAGTTGCATATATGTGTCAAACCTTTGATTGTGATGCCGGCTACCGGGAAGGGTTGACCGAGTTGCATATATGTGTCAAACCTTTGTTTGTGATGTCGGCTACCGGGAAGGGTTGGCCGAGTTGCATATATGTATCAAACCTTTGTTTGTGATGTCGGCTACTGGGAAGAGTTAGCCGAGTTGCATATATGTGTCAAACTTTTGTTTGTGATGTCGGCTACCGGGAAGGGTTGGCCGAGTTGCATATATGTATCAAACCTTTGTTTGTGATGTCGGCTACCGGGAAGGGTTAGCTGAGTTGCATATATGTGTCAAACCTTTGTTTGTGATGTCGGCTACCGAGATGAGTTGGTCGAGTTGAGCGGTTTACGTAGCATGCATGTATGCATGCAGGACGTAACTTAGTCCTTGTTGGCAGACGTCTGTATACCGGGTTCCTTACTCGGCAGAGCTCGTACCTTTTCTTTGAGAACTACCAGGTTCCCTTACCAAGACAACCTTGAGTCTTGCAAGTGCTAGCAACTATAATCAAATACAACACTTATGTAATCGATTGCATAGTGCTGAGTCTGTCCTTGGTACTTTATAGAAACCCAAGGATCCCCTTGACCAAACTTGTTCGACCTCTTCCGACCTCATCCTCTTTGGTCCACCTTTGTTTTTCCCTTGCCAACCTTGATCGACCTTGTTCGATCTTTACCGACCTTGTCCGCCATCATCCGACCTTGTTCGGATTCTTACCTCAGAGTTGTTATAGCTAGGTGCCAACCCGGACACCTAATACTTCACACCAATTCACTTGTTTGTAGTGTTTGTGAATGAAGTATGTGATTACGTTGAGGTCGGCCTATGTGATGGCTTGAGATATTGAATACATTGATACCATGGTGGGGTGTATGGCATTATCCTAGCCAGAACGAGTTGATCCTGGGCCGGGCCATACATTGATGATGCCCATAGTAATCTAAATGCTTTGGATATACATAAATACCCACGGGGGTGTATGGCATTATCCTAGCCAGGACGAGTTGATCCCGGGCCGGGCCATACATTGATGGTGCCGTGGTGATATTCTATGTATAGATGTGAGATGGCGGGACCGGGTGGTTAACCTTACGAGGACCACGATCAGTGCATCAGTGGACCCGAGAATGGTTCAGCATATATGTACACGGGGGGTGTATGGCATTATCCTAGCCAGGACGAGTTGATCCCAAGCCGGGCCATACATTGATGGTGCCCATGAGACATATGTATGTACATAGGGGGTGTATGACATTATCCTAGCCAGGACGAGTTGATCCCGGGCAGGGTCATACATTGATGGTGCCTGTGTAACATATTTCATTTGCATGACCGAAATAGGATGATTGACTGTAATAGTATGAGAAGTACTGGGGGGCCACGTCTGTAGGGATATCCTTATGACACCCATTATTGGCTGATCACCATGGGAGGGATGAGTCCTGTGCACAACAGAACGACCCCGATGTCAACTGCAGCTATCATTTGGACCATGGATTCTGCCTATTTCCAGAGATGGTACCACATTGCATGCTGAGAGAAAAGTTAGGGGCATGCATCATGACTAGTTCTTATAAGATGTACTGTGATATGTTGTTGGACAGGTTGTCCATGATTGATTGTGTGCAGAAATATTTGAATATTGTTGTATTATTGCAATGACCATACTGTCTTTTCTTAGCTGATGTTATCTACTATTTATTATTTTACATGATGAACTCACCTTTGCTTTCTTGTGCCATGTGGTTTTGGTACCTGTGATGATCACGAACCATGTTCGTGTGAGCAGACGGGCAGTAGCAGGTGGAGATATTTTCTTTTGTTGGAGCTACCAAGTAGCCGAGGTAATGTTGGACTAGATCCCGGACATGAGTTGTAATGTGACAACTCACTCTTAGTTATTTAATCTTTTGTTTATTTTGAAGTTTTTGAATGCTTCAGGCATGGTTATTTGTAATTACCACTAAATTATGTTCTTATGTATATAAGTATTACGATGTAGTTCATCATTGAATATTCGTGTTTTGATTCATGATATTGATTTTGCTCACGCGAAAAATTTACTACTATTTTTTTAATCACCTTAAAGGGATTTTCAATTATAAATCGTAATTAAAAACATGATTAAGTGTATGATACAGTAGTGACGAGGCAGGTCATTACAGATTATCCGGATTACTGTGCCAAATGAGAACAACACTATTTGCGAACTCCTATTAGTTGTTCTATTTATTGGGATTATCATCTCATTATAAGTTATTTTCAAAGCATGAAGAAGAAATTGTTGAGTTTAAGGAGACTTGAAGACATAGTTTTCTTAGTTACATTTATTTTAGTTTTGTTAGTACTCTAGAATAAGACACCGGATGTGATCACTTTCGTTATATTTTTAATGTTCTTTTAGTTTATATGTCCATATTTTAAAGATAATATTTTTACTTATGTAAAACTTATTTATTATACATTACATTATAATTTTGATATTTTATACTCTTTTAGTATGTGTTCGTACCAAAATCTGGAAATTTCACGTGTGAGGTAGGCGCGACCAATGTGGACTCCAAATTCTGCACGTCGGATGATGTATAGGCTTTGCTTAGAGGAGGAACCTGCAAAACAAAGGAAAAGCACTCCGACGCTCAAGTAAGTACATCAATTTATAAGAGAATAACTGAGTGTGAGAACTCAGCATAAGATATAGAGAATGAGTAACTTGAGTAATGCGTTCAAGTACTGTATGAAGGTGTGAGAATTGAGTGAGTTAGAGAAAACCTGTAAGGTTATATTTATAGTGTGGAGTGTGGGCTTTGGGCCTTTGTTTATTGATAATATGTTGATAAGATAATAATAATAGATAATAGCAGTCAATTATCTAATTTAAATATAAGATAATGTGTACCTTATTGATATACTGTTATTTGTAGATAAATAATAGTTTGTAGATAACTTTGTTGAGATATGATAAGATAAGGTTGTTGCACCTATTTGAATATCCAAGTATATTTGATAAGTTGTTAATATAAAGATATTGTGCAGTAGATAATAATATTCCTGTAGCAATTCATGCTCTTGTAGCAGGCTTGCATCCGTACTCCTGTAGCAGAGCTGACGAGGAGCCCGGACACATATATCCGGGTTGACACTTGGAGGATGATTTTGTTCATATACTTGCAATTATTTATAAAATTCATTGATACTCACCAAATAAAATATTTGTGCAAGAGACGTGCAAGTGTATTTCATCAAATGTAATAATGGTGAAAGACTACTAATTTGAGGCCAACCTTTCCACATCATTGTCATTCTTAATAATAATTTAGTCTACACACTATCAAATTATGTTTGCATACAATATTTTCATTTAAGAATGACCATTAGAGCTATCAATTTATACATTAGTATATATTGAAAATATAAATATCACTATAATATTAACACAAAAATAAACATCACCGTACTTAATTGTACTAATATTATTAAAATCTATACTTTTTTAAATAATTATGAAAATAAATAATAATAAAAATTTACATATTAACAAATGATATTTCATATTTACCTTAACAATCTAAAATTATATATCTTAAAATAAAAAATAAAACACTAATTTCTCGTGCATTACACGGGTCTACATACTAGCTAATATAAATGAGCCAACAACATGCTTTGTGAGAGAAAAAGTAATCATTGATAAAACAATTTATATCTATTTATAATCTTTATTAAAATGTATTTTTTTTCTTTGAATATTTCATATTAATTTTTAAAAATTTAAAAATATTTTTTAAAAAAGTACTAGTTCAAATTGGTTTTCTACACCAGTTCTAAACCGATTTGACTGATTCAACGATTCTAAAATGATTCAATTTCAAAATGAATCAATTATCTAGTCGATTTTTCAATCCAAGCAAGTGAACTGGTCGGTTGAGTCCAATTTTAAAAACCATGGGAAGAACTAAAACAGAACGTCAAAAAAATTGCAAAAATTAAAGTTAGATAAAGCTATATTTGTAGGGGTTTAAAAAATATTCAAAATTTAAGGGTTAAATATATTTTTATCCCTAATAAAATATCCCATTTTACTTTTGTTTCTTAAATATTTTTGCTTAGTATTGAATTCCTAATAAATCAATAATTTTATATTTGACATTTATTTTTAGTCCATGATAAAATAACAAATTTTATTTTTTCTTCTTAATAAAGTTTTTTATTTGTTATTAGTCGAAGCACAAAATTGACTAATTTATTAAGTACTAAAATAAAATATCAAGGATAAAAAATAAAAGAATTATTTATTAAAAAGTCAATTCAAAACAAAAATTTATTATAGAATAAATACATAAATTGAATATTTATTAAAGATTAAAATTTTATTTAAGCCTAAATTTAAATATGTTTATAAATTAAAAAATTAATAATATTTCGGAAAGTAAAAAAAGAGAATTAATATGATATTATGATATTTTATCTCTTTTTTTGGCGGCTTTATGATATGTTATCTATATGCGTGATATAATATTCTATAAATTAATTACTACCCGTTCAAAAACAAAATCATTTTCATATTGATTTGATTTATGAAATTCGTTAGGCGGTGTCTGGTGAGTAAGGAATGGGGTTTTGTGTACGTGGCCCATTTCTACGCACCCAACGCATTATCGACACGGATACGCGCTTCGGTAATTCGTTTTCCTTTAGCCCCAGCTCATCCCTAATCTTACACTAATTTTCAATATTTTATTGTATTGTTATTTTGAATGTCAATTTTTTAATATCAACGTCACAATCTTATAATTGTTTGCTTTTATCTATTTTTGACATGAATCTATCGTCCACCCATTACTTTCATTCACGTGCACAAATTCGTAAGAATAATTCATATTCACTTCTTTTTTTTTTTTTTCTTTCAACAATTGAGAGGTAGAAAAAGAAGCATATTATTCTAAAGATAAACAGTAAGAAAAAAAATAGTGAAAATATTCAGAATTTTTTATACTTGCATTGCAACTCTTTTCTCTAGTATGTAAGTGTACATGTTTTGTCTAATCTTGTAATATTTTATTTTGCCGTTATAAAACTAACTGACTACAATAGTCCCAAGTTAAGAAGAAAGCTCTAGAGACACTACCGTTGTATCACTCAGCCCCAGTGCCTTTTGTTTTGTTTTATGCTTTTTCTCTGCGTGTGACTGTAAATGGTGAAGGTGGATGGATTCCTGTTTCTGAACTCAAGAAGCAGGTGAGAGTGGCGTGTGTTGCACTTGTATTACCCAAAAAAGGTTCTTTGTTTGGCTTCCAACACAAGATATCCCAACTCATACACAAACTCCAAACGAAAAACACCCTTTCACCATACGTTGCATCTTCAACTCTGCAACCTTGGAATTCTGTTTGTGAGTAACTCAATCTTACGTTCGTTGTTTTCTCATCATGAAATTGGCTGTCATTATTATTGTTATTATTTCTGCTTAGTGAAGGTGATTAAAACTTAAAAGACAAGACTTTGACTTTGACAATGATTAGTTTGTTTCCTTTTGGTTTCTAATTGATCGTTCAGGATTGTATGAGTTGAGTACTACTTCAGTTTTAATAGCGAAGTTTAAGTTATGGACACAAGAAGTTAGGAGTATCTTATTGAGTTTTGTTTTTGTAATTAGCTCTGTGGTGTCATAAATCTGATGCTGCTTCTTTACTAGGTTGGAAGAGAGAAGGATATAAGATTTTGCAATTATAAGAAATTAATTGTTAATCAGTTTTTAAAAAATAATACGTAAAAAAAAGAAGAAAAACTCTTGTTTCAAGTTTTGCTTGTAGACTATGTAGATGTAGATAAACTGCCTATGTTCGTTTACTCATTTAATGGAATTCTAGAATAATATAAAAATCTTATTCAAAAAGCATGACCTTCTGGTAGTTAAATATTTCACTGGGAGTTTGGTTCAAAATTGTTTTGTATTAATCTAACTCTTTGCTTACACCACAGGAAGGTCTGGATTCTTTCTGCAGAAAGAAATGACGACACTGTCGGATATTGGAGTTGCTGCTGCCATAAACATTTCCAGTGCATTGCTTTTCTTTGTGGCATTTGCTATTTTGAGGCTTCAACCATGGAACGATCGAGTATACTTTCCAAAATGGTATTTGAAGGGTTTAAGAACAGATCCAGTTCATGGAAGAGCGCTTGTGAACAAGTTCATCAATTTAGACTGGAGAGCATATCTTGGCTTTTTGAATTGGATGCCAGAAGCACTTAGAATGCCAGAACCTGAGCTTATTGACCATGCTGGATTGGACTCTGCTGTTTACCTGCGGATTTACTTGATAGGGTATGTATGAAGCATTAAGCAAATGACACTTCAGCAAATCATAACACTGTTCTAATGTTTTTTGTTCTTATTGTGCAGGCTTAAAATCTTTGTTCCTATTGCGTTCCTGGCTTGGATTGTTCTGGTTCCTGTCAATTATACAAGTACTGGTCTAGAAGGGGCCCAGATAAAAAACATAACCTCCAGTGACATTGATAAACTCTCGATTTCAAATGTCCATAGAGGATCTGAAAGGTTTTAAATTCTCCATTCAGTGCTGTTGCAATTCTGCTACTCCATCATTATTTGTTCTATTATAGTCATTTCCAATTTGAACTGTCTCAGTGCCACATATATACTTCGGCTAGTATGGTATATCTATGTTGCTTTAGGTTTTGTGTCTAACTAGGTGCTACCTTAAACTTATCTTAATTGCTTTGCATCTTCTATGTAGCTTCTGTTATATCTATATTCCCTTTCCTTCACATTAGAATCTTTAATTTAGGTTTCAGACAACATCACTTAATTCACCAAAATCTATTTGACTATTACTGATTCTATTTTCTATACATCATCTCACTTGTTAACATTGTTACAGTCTCTATTGGGGTGCATATTGGTTACTATCTGATGATCTAATTTATCTACTAAATTTTGTGAATTTCCTCAGGTTTTGGGGACACATAGTAATGGCTTATACATTTACCTTTTGGACTTGCTATGTTTTGCTAAAGGAGTATGAGAAGGTTGCAACAATGAGACTTGGCTTTCTTGCAGCAGAAAAGCGTCGTCCTGATCAATTCACGGTAAAATGGTTTTGTCATCTTTCATTTTAAAAGAAAAAAATAATTACTATAATTTGTTCATCTTTGAGCATCTTTACAAAGAAGAAATGAATTCTTATTTGAGGTTTTAGATGTTGGTGGTGGTACTAGGTAGATTTCAGTTGCATATTTAGCAGTTTTCTGCATCTTCTTTTATTACAACAGAGCAATCCAATTCTTGTGCATCTTTATACTCCGACAAATTCAAGAAAATTGCTGCAATTGGATTGAATTGTCATACACTAGTGATTAACATCTTACATATTTATACTTCAAAAAAATATCAGGTGCTTGTTAGAAATATTCCACCCGACCCTGATGAATCTGTGAGCGAGCTTGTTGAGCACTTCTTTATGGTCAATCATCCAGGTCACTATCTGACTCACCAGGTTGGTTCCTCCTGTTTACACTTACACTTCTCAAATGGTACATTCATGTATTATGTTACTGATTTTGATATTTTGCATTGAATGGTTTCTATTTTCTAAGTTTCATCCTGTCCTACAAGGTTTCCACATCTTGTGGTCAGAAGTCGCTTTGTTACTGCATTTTACCGTGTTAATTGAGTTCTAGTTTACACTTTGAATGGAGTATACATATACTGTATTAATTAGTGTTAAATGAAAACTGACATGCTTGATTTAAGACAATGTTTTTTTCATTTGTTATTTTCACTAGTAATTACAAAAGTCATTTTTCCCTTTGTTTTATATTTTCAATTGTATGGGAAATAGTGAAAGCAACAAAGTGTAAACAAGGTGGTATTTTTGTAATTATTGACATAAACAGTAACCGAAACAGAAGATGTTGTCTTAAACCATATAAACCCTAACTTTCCCTTCTATTTTCCTATCTTTTGACACCCAATATAGTGTTGTTCTTAAGATGGGTCATATAATTTTTTTTTGCATACAAATTTTGAAAACATTCAGAATTATCATTGTATTTTTTTTTAATGATAGAAGTAGTTTGTATCAGCCTCATTATTTAACGTTTGTGCAGGTTGTTTATGATGCCAACAAACTTGCTAAGTTGGTTAAAAAGAAGAAGAAGTTGAAGAATTGGCTTGTCTACTATCAAAATAAGCTTGAAAGAACTTCAGAAAGACCTGAAATAAAGGTATTTAAATATAAGTTGATATTCCCTCCGATGTTTATCATAACAATCTAGGTTTTACTTGAGCTTTCCCTATTGTATGTTTTTACCAGACTGGTTTCCTTGGTCTTTGGGGAAAGAAAGTGGATGCTATTGATCATCACATCACTGAAATTGACAAGTTGTCAAAAGAAGTAAGTATCATATATTTTCTTTTCTTTCAAAAATTTTATCACGTCACACATGCTAATAATTTCTTAAAATAGAATTTTTCATGCTAATATCAATATAGTGACAAACTTTCGAAAATTATTCTTACATGGGAATCTGACTTGAATTATGCATAGTTCATTTTAGGCTAGGATTTCCCAAACATCCTGCTAGTATCTTTACTTTATCGCATGTGCTTGAGTTTTATTCTGCTATCATGAATAAATTAATTTCTCATGTAGCAGCTTTTCTTTATCTATCATTTAGATTGAAACAAAGACTTCTCTGAATGCTCGCTAGAATTTGTGCTAATCAACTTTGGACTACAACAAATGATGAAGGAACTTGTTTAATTCAATTTCACTTAGGCCAGTATCTGCATAATTGGTCATTTGTAAATAGCCATATTTTGATTTCATTGCTTTTGTTTTCTTTCTTTAAGAATTCTCGTGATGGTCAGTGGTGATTTTGCAGATTGTTGAGGAGAGAGAAAATGTAACAAATGATCCCAAGGCCATCATGCCTGCTGCATTTGTTTCATTTAAAACAAGATGGGCTGCTGCTGTTTGTGCACAAACTCAGCAAACCAGAAATCCTACACTTTGGTTGACTGAATGGGCTCCAGAGCCACGGGATGTATATTGGCGAAACTTGCCAATTCCCTATGTTTCCCTCACTGTCAGGAGGTTAATCATAGCAGTGGCATTCTTTTTTCTCACTTTCTTTTTTATGATCCCCATTGCATTTGTTCAAACTCTGGCAAGTCTTGATGGAATCCAGAAAGCGGCACCATGGCTGAAGCCACTTGTTGACATGTAAGCCTAATCTCATGAATGGAACTGTCAAGATATAATTTCACTTGCATCACTGGAGATTACTCATTCAAACATATTTCATTCTGCAGCCCTTTCATTAAGTCATTTATTCAAGGTTTTCTGCCCGGTATTGTGTTGAAGCTATTCCTTATCTTCTTGCCAACAATATTGATGATCATGTCTAAATTTGAAGGCTTTGGATCTATATCTTCTCTGGAGAGAAGATCAGCTTCTAGATATTTTCTTTTCAATTTTGTGAATATATTCCTTGGGAACATACTTACTGGAACAGCATTTCAACAGCTGAGCTCTTTCATTCACCAACCAGCCAACCAGTAAGTCATTCAATATATAGAACTTAGTTTTTTCTTTGTAATTATTTAGTTTGTAAATTGGCATTATTATATTTCCCGTGACCTGTGTTTTGGGTGCAATTTAGTAACCATGTGCTAGTACTCAATATATTATATTACGTGAAAATGACATTAATTCTGGATTCACTCCTGCTATTAAAAAATGATGGTGTTATACTCTATACTATTGAATACTCCGTTTAATCAACAGTATTTTTACCATTATTGATCAAGAATTTGCCTTAAATTTATGCAACGTGGATAAAATTAAGCACTCTTGTAATACTTTTGGCAGATATCCTGTAACCATAGGCACTGCTATTCCTTTAAAAGCAAGTTTCTTCATTACTTATATAATGGTTGATGGATGGGCCAGTATAGCTGCGGAGGTTTTGATGTTGAAACCGCTAATTGTCTATCACTTGAAGAATTTCTTCTTGGTGAAAACTGAAAAGGACAGGGAAGAGGCCATGGATCCTGGGAGTATTGGCTTCAACACGGGAGAACCTCGTATACAATTGTACTTTTTGTTGGGTCTAGTATATGCTGCAGTGACACCTGCTGTTCTTCCTTTCATAATAGTTTTCTTTGGCCTGGCCTATCTTGTTTTCCGTCATCAGGTACAGAGATGTAAAATTTATAGTCACAGATCAATGATGATTGAAGTTTATTTGCACGTTTATGATTCTGGTGCCATTAATCATTCGTTAAAAAATGCACACAACACAGTTAGCATCATAGTGGCTTATACATTAATCCCTATTATACATTACCTTCTAATTGTTTTTCAAATGCAGATCATTAACGTATATAATCAGGAGTATGAGAGTGGTGCAGCATTCTGGCCTGATGTCCATTTCCGTATCATGGTGGCACTTCTAGTCTCCCAGATAGTTCTGATGGGACTCCTCACCACTAAGAAAGCTGCTTCATCAACTCCTTTTCTCATTGTGCTCCCAATACTAACCATATGGTTCCATAGGTATTGCAAAGGCCGTTTTGAATCTGCATTTGTTAAATTTCCCTTACAGGTACGCCAATTTGTCCTTTGTGATTAGTAATTCTTTGAACTGTTTGCATTGATGGTAGAGTCCCAGTTTCTGTTTTTGGCTGTTTATTAGTTAGATATAATTGAAACCATCAATATATCAGGTTTGTTCTATAACATGGTACTCTTGCCTATTTACTATGTACGGTGTCATGAAAAAGGTTCAGATACATTAAAATGTTGTGCGTGTTATATGGACTTATTATATGGTGAAATGGCTGCACTGCATGTATCATCACTTTAGTTTAATCTGAATCTAAATAATAGATTTGAGCACACTGTATAAGTATCTTGTAAATCGATTTGGACTTGGTATACAAGTTTCCTCTTTCATGGAATTTTGATGTTGTCTTTCCGAACTATTTATGCAGGAAGCAATGATGAAAGATACATTAGAACGAGCAACAGAACCTAACCTGAACTTGAAAGGTTATCTTCAGAATGCCTACGTTCATCCAGTTTTTAAGGACAGCATGGATGACGATGACGAGGAGGAAGATATACTCAGTATGGACTTGGAAACTGAAAGTGTGACTGTGCGCACAAAACGCCGATCGCGAAGGAATACACCATTGCCAAGCAAAAATAATGATGCATCATCTCCTTCTCTGTCTGATGGCATTAAATGAGATCACTGTACATTGGACTTTAGGCCATTATTTTCTCAACAGACTAGGATGATGTGCAACTGCAAATATAGTAAGCTACATCACTTGACAAAGTTGAGGAAGATGGGTTGCCTCATGTAGTGATACCTGCTGAGGAATTGTTTTGAAGTTTTTGCCAGGCCGATGAAATCGCTACATGCAGACTATCTAGTAGATATTTTTGTAATGATTAGGATTTAGTTGAATACTAGTGGATTTGCTTCCTTTATAGATGAACAGAACAGGTTTTGTCTTTTATGACCTGTACATTATATTGCAAGCTACATGGATGCTTAGCACTTTTTCTTTGGTTACTGCTTGTATCAGCTTTAGGCTTTGCTTTGGTACAAGGGTGTGTTTCAGAAACAAAACTGCAAGATAAACTTAAGGAAAGATTGACAAATAGAAAAACTATAAAACGATTATCAAGTTTCCCAAATTAAAACTATTTCTATATAAACTTAAGGAAAGGCAAAATGTCATTCTTACATATGAAACAAAGAGCAGTTTAGCTTAGTTTACAGAGAGTAAACCTTGAAAATACTGATAAAGCAATATTCATTGTATACAAAGTAAAATCTTAATAACCATTGACATAAACTTCTACCAGGCCAAACACAAGAAAACAATTAATTATTTATTCCTTCAATTGGAAGAAGACTTTTCTCATAAATAATTATCTTTCCTCCTTTGATACCAAGCTCCTGAATCTTCTGGGTTTTGGGTGCTAAAATCAAACCAGACTAATTGATCATCTTTTTTTCTGAAGAATATACCGTCTTTCTTTCGGCTCCGACAGGATGCTTGATGCATGGTAGGGACCCCAAGCATGAAGAGTTTAGTCCATGATTTCTTTACGCCAACTTGACCCAAAATTGATATGTGTTACGGATAGGCCCATTCAAATATTCAAACTTCTCAACCACCAGAAGATAGAAGATATAACAGAAGATATAATCACAATCGCTTCTGATCAGTTATTTAGATAATCCAAATATCTTAATCAAAGATAATGGGCTTCAACCACCATCCTCCCAGGATCCAGGTATCATCTTATAAATAAAGCATCATTCATGGTGAAAGGTACACAACAATTCTGACTCTCTCTTTTCCATTCACACTACACACACAGCACACCACTTATGTTGTTTCCGGTAGTGATCATCTTCTCGAGGGTGCTTCATCTCTATAAGCATCATCATAGAGGGAGAGTTTGATCCCATAGCAAAATCCCAGTAAACTTTACTGGGTACATTCTGTTTCTCATAACTAGAACAGTGGCGCCGTCTGTGGGAACGATAAATTTCGAATCCCACCAACTCACGATGGTTAACACCAGAAGCCATCAGATCGCTGGACATAACGAACCACCCCGGAACACAAATCTGGAGAACGTAGTAGCAGAAAATGCGGTGTCTCATACTGCTTCTTCCCCAGCAATGCCACCAGCTCATGCTCCATCGTCAAGTGCCGAGGTAGAACTAGACAACAATCAGCGTTTTATCCATAACGCTCTGAACTCTATTTTATCTCGGTTAGAGAATTTGGAGAAGCGCTACGAGCTTCAACGACACGAGGATGCTCGGAATTTGTCCAAACAGCTGAACGAATGTAATGCTAAGAACAGACAAGATGAGGACCACCGTTCCCAACGTGTGGAACACCAGAATCCTAATGTTGAACGACCAACGACAACACAGAACGAGCAACTTCATGCAGCAGAAAGAAGACATGAAACAAGGAACTCGGTACCCACAGCCAAGGCTGGTAATAGAGGACCAACCAGGCAATCCGAGCAAGCCAGAATATCCCATTCCCATTCACGCAAGCAAGGACCTCGGCCCACTCCGTCAGCTGGAATCCCAGAACATGCCATTGTTGACAGACCAGCAGGAGAAATTATACGCTGGCCCAGACGAGAAGACGATACATATCGGAGGAAATATCGCCGAGGTCATCAGAATAATAGTTCGTTCATCGAAGAAATAGTAGAAGCCCAATTCTTGGAAGACTTCGATGGTTCTTTCCTATCCAAGTATGATGGGAGCCAAGATCATCGGGTGCATATAGACGAGTTCGACATGCAAATGTGTGTCCGAGGTATTGACGAGCCTATAATTTCTCGAATTTTTGCTACTACTTTGACTGGAGTCGCCCAAGCCTGGTTTCACACATTGCCGCCGCGTTCTGTCCAAAATTTTGAAGATTTTGGACAGAAGTTCTTGTTGAATTTTGCGACAAGCAAGAAGCAGCCCAAATCCGAGTTCATTTTAGGGAAAATACGCCAGCAGCCCGGAGAAACATTACAAAGTTATATGGACCGATTCAAAGAAGCCGCTTTGCAAGTACAGGGCTTGGAAGAAAAGGTCCACGTACATCTCATCTCAGCCGGGCTCAATGGGTCATCCCATCTCACCAAATCCATTTATAAAGATCCTGTGAGAACTTTAAACGAGTTTATGATCCGTTCCAAGAAATATTTGGAGTTGGAACAGATGGAAATCGCTAACTCAGCCCCGAGGGAGAACAAGAAACCTACATCGCCGAGGAACCGACGTCAGGAGAATACACAACCCAGTCGACAACCCACAAATCATCCCGCCAACCGACCTCTACGAAATTTTCCCGACCCCAACTTCAGGTCCAAGAAGTACGAGTGGAAATTTGACAAGTATGCTCCATTGAATGCTACACGAGGTCAGATATGGAAGGAAGTTGCTTTTACGGAGATGAGGAAAGTTGAACGTCCTCGTCCGATGATGAGAAAGGAAGGATTAGATTATTCCCGATATTGCGACTTCCATAATGGACCAGGTCATACGACTGACCAGTGTCGGGAACTCCGTGATGCGATAGAAAAATTTGTTCGTGAAGGTAAGCTTCGGCAATACGTTCTCCGAACTCAAGGGCACCAAGGCAAAAGGAAAAGTCAGCAGGAGAATAAAGATCGAGATGATAAGAAAACTAAAAAAGACGATTTCCCAAAACCCGAATTCGAATGTAATGTGATTTCAGGGGGTATGGGAGGTGGAGATGACACGGCCAATCAGCGAAAGAAATATCTCAAAGAAGTTATGTCGATAAGAGATCAACCGAGATTCAAGGAAAGCAGCAAAAAATCCTCACCACCGCTAATATATTTTACCGAAGACGATATGAAGGGCGTGGTGCCCGGACACGAAGACGGTCTTGTTATAACAGGGACCGTGGCGAATTTTCGAGTTAAAAGAATATTCGTTGATAACGGTAGCTCGGCCAACATCATTAACTTAAGCGCATTCAAAAAGATGAACTTGAAAGAGGACGACTTAAAACCATGCCAAACTATGTTGATCGGGTTTAATGGTGGAGGTACCAGCTTAAAAGGCGCAATTGACCTCCAACTTACGTTGGGAACAAAGGAAGGCTTCAAGACAGACCAAGTCACATTTACCGTTGCCGTATTCACCTCACCATATAATATTATATTGGGCAAGCCAACACTTCATAAATGGGATATATTGATGTCCACCAAACATCAGAAGATGAAGATGATCGGACACCTCGGCCGAGTTATTACCATCTGTGGTGATCAGAAGGAATCTAGACAATGCTATTTCAATGCAATCCGAGAAACAGAAGGCAGCCCATCTTCCCCACCTCGGGTTTGGCAAGGGGATCCAACAGAACAACAAATAAGGAGACAGGTATCCCGGAAGCCGGTCAATCTTGTGGAGTTAGATATGCGGGATATCGAAGAATGGAGGCCGGAACCAGTAGACGAGCTCGAGGACATTCAGATTGGGGAATTTCCAGAACAAATCACAAAGATAGGCAAACAGAATGAGTCAGAAACCAAAGGCAGGCTAATCCGATGCCTAAGGGAGAATCAGGACGTGTTCGCTTGGAAAGTCTCCGAGATTCCCGAGATCGATCCTACATTTTGCTGTCACAAATTAGCCATGTACCCTGATTCTAAACCAGTGGCACAGAAGAATAGGAAGCTCGGCCCGGATAGAAGACAGGCGTTGGAGAAGCATATCAAGGAATTGCTAGAGGCCGGGTTCATAAGAGAGATATAGTATACCACTTGGCTTTCAAATGTGGTGATGGTGAAAAAGTCCAATGGAAAATGGCGCGTTTGTGTTGATTATACGGATTTGAACAAGTTTTGTCCAAAGGACTCTTATCCGATGCCAAGTATCGATCAGCTGGTCGATAATTCTGCCGGATTCCAGTCGTTATCTTTTATGGATGCTTATTCCAGATATAATCAGATACCTATGTACCCAGGAGATAAGGAGAAAACAGTGTTCCGAGGTATAGAAGCGAACTACTGTTATGATGTAATGCCATTCGGATTGAAGAATGCCGGGGCTACTTACCAACGAATGATGAATAAGGTTTTCGCTGATCAACTCGGACGCAATATTGAAGTATACATCGATGACATGATTGCAAAGACAGACGTAAATGGAGACCATATCCGAGATCTAGAAGAAACGTTCTGCAAACTAAGACAACACAATATTTGTTTGAATCCCCTAAGATGCGCGTTCGGGGTAAAAGCTGGGAAATTTCTGGGGTTCATGTTAACACACCGAGGAATAGAGGCAAACCCAGACAAGTGCAAAGCTGTACTTGACATGCAATTTCCTACTAATAAACGTGAAGTTCAACAGCTGACGGGAAGAATGGTGGCCTTAACACGGTTCCTCCCAAAATTCGCAGAAAAGGCCCTACCATTCTTCAAGTTATTAAAAAAGGGGCCAATATAGGATGGAGCCAGACATGCGAAGAGGATTTTCAAGAAATAAAAAGGTGTTTGGCCTCACCCCCAGTTCTCTCGAAGCCGGAGCATGGAGAAACACTTATCCTATACCTTGCAGTAAGAGAAGAAGCCATAAGCGCGGTTCTAGTCCGAGAAGTGGACAAGTGTCAGTTGCCGATATACTTTGTAAGCCAAGCTCTCAAGAACTCGGAACTGCGATACCAGAAGCTCGAGAAGGTGGCCTTCGCTCTGCTCACAACGGCTAAGAGGCTTCGCCCATATTTCCATAGCCATACTATAGTGGTGAGAACAAATCAGCCCATCCGACAGATATTACACAAGCCGGACTTAGCAGGGAGAATGATGAATTGGGCCATCCAATTATCCGAGTTCGACATCAAGTATGAAGCTTGTCACGCAATCAAGTCTCAAGCTCTGGCCGACTTCATTGTTGAGTTGACCCTGGCATTTTCTACCCAGACTAAAAATAGGGTGTGGAAAGTATATGTTGATGGTTCATCCAATTCCAAAGGAAGCGGAGCCGAGATCATTGTTGAGAATCCCGAGGGAGTGTCACTCGAACAATCGCTGCAGCTTAATTTTCCGACGTCTAACAATCAAGCAGAGTATGAAGCACTGATTGTCGGGTTAAGCCAGGCCAGAGAGCAGGGAGCATTGAAAGTGAATGTCTTCACTGATTCACAATTGGTTTCAGCACAGATCGAAGGGAGATATCAAACCAAAGGTCCTTTGTTAGCAAAATACCTTGCCAAAGTCAAAGAAATAATATCCGAGTTCGATGAATTCACCATAGCCCATATTCCAAGAGAAGAAAATACCCGAGCCGACATATTATCAAAGCTAGCAAGTACAAAAGGAACGGGTAATCACAGAACAGTCATTCAGCAGGAACTCGCCCAACCTGCATGCATTATGGTGGTCTTAATCACTGAAGACTGGAGGAGGCCGATTATAAATTATTTGGAGCAAGGGATAGTGCCGGATGACAGAATGGAGGCAAAAAGATTAACCCGAGAGGCTTCCATGTACACAATCGTTGACAGGGAGCTGTACCGACGAGGTCTCCACACCCCATTATTATTATGCTTAAGTTCTGACCAAACCGAGTATGTACTTACTGAGATACATGAGGGCATTAACGGCCAACATATGGGTGCGAAGGCTTTGGCATTAAAAGCTCTTTGTGCCGGATACTTTTGGCCGACGATGAGGGCGGACGCAGCCGATTATGTGAAGAAATATGACACCTGTCAAAAGCATGCAAAGATATTATGGATTCCTCCATCCGAGTTGAAATTAATCACAGCACCATGGCCTTTTACAAATGGGGAATGGATCTCTTAGGACCATTTAAAGCGACGGAAAGTCAAATGAAGTGGTTAATAGTAGTCGTGGACTACTTTACTAAATGGATCGAGGCCGAGCCTCTAGCTACCATCACCTCGGCCCGCGTCCAAAAATTCTTTGAACGCAGTATAATAGCAAGATTCGAAATTCCAGCAGAAATCGTCACCGATAACGGGACACAATTCACGGACAAGAAATTCCAACAAATGATGGTCAAACTCCACATAAAACATCACTTTTTGTCGGTAGAGCACCCGCAGTCTAATGGCCAGGCGGAAGCAGTGAACAAAGTTATTCTAGACGGATTGAAAAAACGAATGCAAGAAGCCGGGCCGAACTGGGTTGAGCAACTTTACTACGTCCTATGGGCATACAGAACCACAGCCCAAACAGCCACCCACGAGACTCCATTCAGAATGACATACGGTTGTGAGGCCATGATACCTGTGGAGATCGGCCAACCATCTTGGAGGAGGCAAATGTCGCATACAGACAACAATACGGCATTAGCTTCCGAGCTAGATTTAATAGAAGAAGTCTGAATTGCAGCACATCGCCGAGATCTACGCATGAAGTAGACCTCAGCTAGGAAATTCAATAAAAGGGTAAGGCCAAGATCCTTCGAGGAAGGTGATCTCGTACTACGGCGTGCAGATATCGGAAACAAGAATGCTCGAGAGGGAAAATTAGCACCCAATTGGGAAGGACCATATCGGGTCACCCAAAATTTGGGACAAGGAGCATACGTTTTAGAAACCTTGGAAGGCAAACAGGTCAAGCGCACGTGGAATGCCGACAAACTAAAGAAATACTATAGTTGAAAAGGCCCATGTGTCTCCCAACAATGAGTCCGAGATCGTGGAGTATCGTTCTTATCATATCTCCCGGCGATAAGCCCGAGATTATGGACTATTATTTTCACGTATTTCTCTTTAATCGATTCATAAGCCGGGATCCAGGCGAATCCTTCATAGAGATCGTGATCTATGTATTCATGTGTTTCTCATTGGTC
>CM023945.1:555062-588055 GCA_013407115.1 Glycine latifolia | reverse complement strand
ATATAAGCCGAGGAACAAAAACCCGGTATAAATTTTCCATTGATACCACGAATTTGAATAATGTATTCATGTGTTTCTCATTGGTTATATAAGCCGAGGAACAAAAACCCGGTATAAATTTTCCATTGATACCACGAATTTGAATAATCTTCGAAGAATAAATGAAATCCTTATTACAAGGAAATTATATTATACATTGTGCACAATTTTTTGAGGGCCTAGTCATTGTTATGTATTAATTCGGTCTTGATCAAGCTGACGTGATTATTTACTCATGGATGAATCATCGATTATATCGAAAGAATTATATCCTTAGATTAATATTACGAAATACATTTAACAGTTGCTAGGACAGGAACTTGGTTCCGAAAACAATATTCGAAATAATGATTCGATTAAAATACTTAAGCATGATGCAGCAAAAAATATTGTTCAAGAAAGCATGAGAAAGAAATGAAATTAAAAGCTACTAGCAAACATAATATCGTTCCAAAAATTCAAAAAGATTACATAAGAAACCGGTATCCCGGCCCTTCAAGAATCACCCTGGTTTGCATCCTCTTCAGGTAAGTTAGTTGTACTCGGCTCGTCTTCGCTATCTGAAATAGTTAATAGCTTATCACCACCGACGTAAGACTTGAAGTGCATACCTGAGGTGTTCAACTCGAGACCAGGGTTCAGAAAGCGAATTTGCTCTAAAGCATTGTTAAAGGAAGCTTCTGTAGACCGAGCTAATTGTGACCGAACAAAGATAAGCTCGTCAAGCGTTTCCTCCAAATCTTTGGATTTCTTCGCTTCAAGAGCAATTAATTTGTTGCACCGGTCGAGAGCAGTTTGGACTTTATCATGACACGAGCTTACTTCAAGCACCATCTTCACTAGTGAGGCCTCGGCTTCAATCTTGAAGGCCCCAAGCTCGGCTCGAGAAGCTTCAAGTTCAGAGGTCACTTTGACCAATGATTCCTGTGCTTCCTTTGCGTCGGCTCGAGAAGCTTCAAGTTCAGAGGTCACTTTGATCAATGATTCTCGCGCCTCCTTTGCGTCGACTCGAGAAGTGTCCAGATCAGTACGAATAATCTCTAATTCCTTGACCGATGCTTCCAACGCCGCCGTCTTCTCATTAGCTTGGTCAAGTCTTTGTTGAAGTTGCAGATTTTCTTTCCGAGAAGCTTCAAGATCGGCATTCACTCGGCAAGCTTTTTTGTTTAAAGTAAAAAGACTCTCAACCAAGGTACCACTCTTCAAAGACGCTAACTCAATCATACTTAATTCTTTCATCTCTGCCGCATTAAAGGGAACCAGCTCGAAATATCTTCTCGGCGCCCGGGCAACTTTAAAATATTCTTGCGTAACACCCTTATCCCAAAGAGTTTGGGGCGCCAGCTGAACAAGTCCCTCTGAAACAATGGGCAGCGGAGTAGACGCATCGACAACCCGAGGTACCGATATCTCGACAGCCGGGGTTTCAGGGGTCACATCCGCCGAAGATGCTTCAAGATCGATCACTGGCATCTCGGGTGCAGGAAGAGTAGGGGCAGGAATGTCTGAGGTAGCCATTATCCCGGGATCAGTAACCTCGGCTACCTTTGCTTTACCTTTTCCACCTGTAACCTTCCGCTTCTTATGCGAGTGGAAGGCTACGAGATGATCGGGCCTCCGAATGGGAGCGGAATCCATTTCAACCGCTACAAAACAATTATGCATAAGTCAAACAAAATATGATATTTCTTCCTATTATATTCAAAGGAAAATTAAACTAACCACATTTGATATAATAAGTTATGGCGGGCAAATTTTGTGATTCCTTGTACGACATTATACGAGCCACCGAGGAAGCATCAGAATCCGACAACCGAGTCTCATCGGTGCGGTAAGAAGAAGGAGGAAAGTCATGATGGGTGGAAGTCCAGTATAAAGGGAACTTCCATGTACCAAAAGGAGAATCAGAAGCACGTAAGAAGAAAGGATGATGGCCGGGTTCAGCAACTACTTTGAAGAACTTATCTTTAAAACCCTTGAAGGACTCGGCAAACAGGGAAAATAATCTACGGTCTGAATGACCTCGGTCATTGCGACCTCGGAACGAAACCCACCCTTTCCTATTAGCAGGCTCTCTACCTGATCGACCAGTATGGACAGTAAAGAAATAAAAAAAATGTGTAAGTGCAAGGGATTTCTAATTCCCAACATAAAATTTCAAAGGCTTGCAAAAAGGCCCAGCTGTTGGGGTGAATTTGCGAAGGGGCGACGTGTAGATGATCTAATGCTTGCATTTGAAAATCGGAAAAAGGGAAACAGACTCCTAGTCGGGTAATGACATCCCTATAAAAGAAAAAGAAGTCAGGATCGTTCTCTTCCTTAATGGAGCAGACATGTTCATTTGGACGGGGAATACAGATGGTAAAACCTTCCTGAATCCCTAGGGGAAGCATGGTAATACTTTCCGGATCCAGGACCTAGGTGTTACGTAACACCTCGTGGGTAACCCAAGGATACTTATTGGTCAGAATAGGAGGAATAGTTTGAGATTGAGACTTGGCGGAGGATTCCTCAACCACTTCCAAAGGAGACGAGTCCATAATTACCTACGAAAGTAAAAAAGGAAAATGATAATTAGTAAAATACCTGGGAAACCTACGTCGAGGTATTTCTAGGAGTCGGCACCTCGGTCCCTAAAGTTGATCTACTTGGAATCAAAATGTTGGTTTTTTGTGGGGGAGGTTTGGGGACCACAATGGGGTTATGCCGGCATGAGTCAAGTAAAGCATCGGCTTGATTGTTATGATCAATGCTAGCTAGATATAGAAACTCGTCAAGACATGTCGAACAGGGTTCGAATCGAGTTTCGAAGGATTGTTCGGGTACATTATCTTTTTCAGGAACACCTAAAGAAGCACTGTTTGAAGATATGGGAGTCTTAACAGGAATCCTACGCTCTGGTTGAGATAACCTAGATAATAACCCTAATCTAGAAGTATTGGGAGGCTTAGAAATATTGGTTCTAGAACTACTAGAACCAGATGAATTTCGCAGAATGGCTTTTTCTTTCTCCTCATCAGGAATAGGGAGACCGAAAAACCAAAATGCTAAATGAGGAGGGACAGTTCTGCGGATGTGCGCCTCTTCTTCCGCAGAATAGTTCATGGGAAAGGATTATGAGAATTAAGACGTAAAGAAAGGGAAAAAAAAAAGAAAAGAAATCACAGACGAAGGAGATGTTCGCATAAACTAAAATAGCAGATGGAAACTAAAATAATTGCAAATGAGATGAATATGAAAGAAGAAATCGAAAATACCTGGAATAGAGGGAAGATTGGTGAAATATTGAGCAAAGAAAAGTAACAGGATGCGCAAATGAAAGTCACAAGGCAAGGAAATGGATTGCGGAAATGGCAAAGGTAAAGGAAGAGAATGAAAGCGCTGGAAACAAATAAGCGAAAATGCATATAAGCCCTAAAATGAAACCGCCAAGATCAAAAACGTTTGAAGTAATTGGATGTGAAAGGACGTGCAAGGGCAAAAACGTCATTGATGCAGGAAGAAATGATTACAGCGTGCAAAGAAATAACCACATTAAATGATCAAGACACATGTCATTTATGAAGGAGGAGGCGTTTCATTTTTCGATGATCATAATTATTTAAGCTGCTACTGAAGAGACAAGAGATAACTCGGTAGTGATTGAAAACGTTTCAGACAAGCTTCGAAAGACAAGTTATTATCTCGGCAAGGGATAAGCAGAAGGAACCCATCTCGGTAAAGAATAGCTCGGTAATGGTTGAAAGCGTCTCATACAAGCTTCTAAAAGCCGAGTTAATTATCTCGGCCTGGGGCAAACAACATTAACCCACATCGGCACGGAGTTCCTGTATTCAATGTAGCATGGACCTATCCATTGATACACCCCGGTCATCCAGAGTGCTAGATAACCGGGCTGTGGGGCATCTGTTACGGATAGGCCCATTCAAATATTCAAACTTCTCAACCACCAGAAGATAGAAGATATAACAGAAGATATAATCACAACCGCTTCTGATCAGTTATTTAGATAATCCAAATATCTTAATCAAAGATAATGGGCTTCAACCACCATCCTCCCAGGATCCAGGTATCATCTTATAAATAAAGCATCATTCATGGTGAAAGGTACACAACAATTCTGACTCTCTCTTTTCCATTCACACTGCACACACAGCACACCACTTGTGTTGTTTCCGGCAGTGATCATCTTCTCGAGAGTGCTTCATCTCTATAAGCATCATCATAGAGGGAGAGTTTGATCCCACAGCAAAATCCCAGTAAACTTACTGGGTACATTCTGTTTCTCATAACTAGAACAATATGCAAACAGTAGCTGCCTTTGTATAATTTGAGACCAAAGCAATGGATCCATTTAATACCAGCAAGTGTCTCTGCAGAAATCCAAAATCAAGAATGGTATCATAATCCATGATGTCTGAGGATATTTTTGTTGTAAAGAACAGCACAGTGCTCAAGTCGAAGGACACCAAACATTGTTGATCATCAGTCTGAGCTTCGTATTTACCCAACCAATGACACATTCCATCCAAGTAGACTCGGACACCCGCACGGCTCACGCAGTAATGATAATAAGGCATATTAAGCTCACGTTTCTTCCAAGAACCAGTTTTTAAACTATATATCTCCCATAAGAGCTCGCAAAACCAGGGCATTCTAGCCAAAGTCGAAAGCATCGAATCTTGTAGTCATCCCTAGCACGGTCATAACCAAATCCATGATAAAGAAGCACAAAAGATATACATTAGAAAGAGAAAGCAGAGGCTCGGGAGGAAGGAGCTTGAATTCTTTGGTAGCTGGGTTCCACAAAACAAGTCTTTTATAGCCTCGGCAAAGACAAAAAATGCAATTAATGCTGGCACAATTCAAGATTTCAATAGAATGGTAATTCCCTTGAAACGGAGATGGCCAATCTAAATCTAATTTGAGCATAGGCATAGCAGTAGAACTAGAAGAGGGCAAATGCTGCAACACACGGTGCTGTCTTGGACTTTTAAGGTGCAGTTTGAGGAGAGATGTATCATTGTAACAGGAATCGCCGCTCAAGTACATGCTCATGAAATGAGGGTTTTCAAACAAGTAAGCCCATGGTATGCACACATTCAAATCGCTTTCAGAGATTGCAGTGGCAATTTTTATAGAATTGGGAATACTAGATCACAAGGTATTTCTATTTCGTTTGACGTTGCCACAGATTTGCCCAAGTTGCCTTTGACTTTGGCTTTAAAGTTGAAAGACAACAACTAGAATCCTTTGATTTTTTTTTATCATATATACACAGAACAAGATCAATAGTTATGTGATTTCTACCCTTTCCATTTGACCTTGTCATCTAGCAAAAAAAAATAAAATGCACTCGATAACTCTGATTTGTTGCAACCCTTTGATTCTTTTTCATAGCAAAGATCATATCTTACCATTTTCGTTTAATGTCACTTTTGGTTTATTATATTATGGTTTATAGTTGTTTTATTTTGGTATATTAAGTTTTAAGAATTTTATTATCATACTTTAAGTTTATAAAGTATTTCATTTTAGTCATTTCTTTCATTTCAATTAGCAAACGTTTGTATCCTGTTAACATTTAAATTTTGAAATAATTAATTAACATATTAGTGACTAAAAATCGTCATTATCTTTATTTTATTTTTAAAAAATAAACAACCCCAAAATATTTGTCATCTCTCATCCTCTTCAATCTTGAGTCTTCATCTTCTTCAACCTTCCACCATCACCTAAAATCTCCACTATCTCCATACACCATGAACTTGGCCCATGAACTTCAATCATTTCCCCAAATCACAAATGAAATACCTGGCGAGTTCCAGATCTAGTCTCAACAGCATGATCTAATCTACAAGTTCCAGATCTAGTCTCGAGGTCCTCGTAATCGCCAAGCCTAACGATAACGACGAGTTCTAGATCTAGATACCAACAACAACCTGAGTTCTAGATTGAGACATTAGTGGGAACTAGAGCCTTCCTACATGTTGGCACATTAGTCGCGATGGCACTGGAGAGGTTGTACCCAACAAAGATATGTTCCAAGCCATATGGTGGTGGATTCGTATTATCTTGCAACTTTGGGAATAGGTGTAACCTCTGTCGCACATCGTGGTCTCTGTCACGTGCTATGGTCTTCGATGTGCACTATGTTCTTCATCCAATTGGGTCACCAACGGTTGTTGCATGTTCCTATGTCCATAAATTGTTATACTGGAGAAGCGAAAATGAGTGAAGTTCGTGGGCCAACTTTTTGGTGTGGATCAACGTTAAGTTGAAGGTGTTGAGACATTTCCTTTTGCCTTGCATCTATGTGTGTTGTTGGAAAGGCTTATGTTGCTATCTATTGATTAGATTTGGAGGATGTGAAGAAACAAATCTCCAGCCTTTGGGCATACTAGCTTCTATTTCTTGTTCTGAACTTTGTCTTTATAAACTTTGCTTTTCTGAACCTTTCTGAGCTACCTCAAAAAGATCTTCTTCTCTTTTCTTTAGGCTATATGAGCAAGGTGCACTATTTTGAGTATGTTTGTTGATCCTTGTTCTTCTTCTATATCTGTAATTCTTCTCTTCTCAAATGTATTATTATATTCATCAAACACATCATGCATACTTTCTTCTACAACTTGAGCTCTTAGATTGTAAATTTTGTATGCTTTAGAAGATAGAGAATATCCAAGAAAAAATGTTTTGTCTAATTTTTCATCAAAATTTCCAACGTTGTCTTCTTTGTTTAAAATATATAATGTATAACCAAAAATATAGAAGTATGATACAGTGTTTGACAACATCTAGAAGTTGAAGAAATGTTAGACTTAAGTTTTTTGATATTGTTCACGTGATGCTCAAAGTCAGAGTCTTCATCATTCTGATGTGCTAAATCTACATAGCTTCATTCTAAATCATGATGCTCTTCATGTAGCCTTTGATGAATCTTATGTGTAAGGCCTTGTTGTTCAATATCTTGCCAAGAACCAAGTACTCATAGGGAAGCAAACTTCATCATTCTAATAGGCTTCAAAAGATTTTCCAATTTCTTGACTCTAGCAGTAGTTCTTTGAATCTTTCTGAGCATCATTCTGAGTATCTTAGAATGAAAGAACACATCTGATTCTTAAGGGAATAAACATTAAAGCACTTAAGTAGAAATGTTAGTCATCACTTATCATCCTTTCAATTTTCATTGTTATTGGTTTGTCATAATTAAAACCAGGGGTGTGGATTCAACAATCTCCCTCTTTTGATGATGATAAACCCTTCGGAGAAAATTCAAGGGATGACAATACCTTTATGAGTTTTACATTTGTTAGTTCCCCTTGGGATTATGCATCAATTTTGTTTCATTTTAAGGTGAGGCTCCCCCTCAACTCATGCATTATAAGTTATATCAATTAATTCATAGCATAATGTAGAAACAAAATCAAAAAGAAAACTCAGAAGAGTAACCATTCAATTACATTCATACAAAGGATCATTACAAAAGATGTTAACAAAGGAAATCTAAATTAAGCAAAAAACATAATATGATAAAAAAAAAAGACCCCCCTACACCAATCTCTCTCTCCTAACTTCTCACCCTTTGCCATCCAACAAAAAACATGAGGGAGGTTATTGAATGATAAGCTAACCATGTTTAGTAGGAGAGGAATTTTTAGATGAAAAGGGTGAGGAAGGCATGGTTGTAGCTCTTGTAGGTGGTGAAGGCTCATGCTACATAGAAGGCACTTTAGGAATTAAGGCAGGTCTTGCCTTATCAGAGATCCATTCCTCAAGCCTGAGGAATATTTCAAATAACTCATTCATAGTTATTTGAAGTTGATCTACATTTGAGAACAATAGCTTTTGGTCAGAAAGAAATTTTCTGACTTGCTTCTCCAAAGAGGTGAGTCTGTTCTCTACTGATTTAGAAAGGGGTTTAGTAGCAAATGGAGGAGTAGGAATATGAATGTTGGAAATATCCAAAGAAACCTTGGGAGGTTCTATGTTGACAAACTCAGTGGGGAGAGGAGGAAATGAAATAGAAAGGTAGAGGGTTCACCAAGAAATGGGTCAAGTCCACAAGCAACTTTGACAGAAGTGTCAAAGATTGGAGAGTTGAAGAGATTCTGCATGTTTTATGTGTTGAACACAAAATCCGTCATAGATACCACTGGGGTCCTCTTACCAGCAACAACACCTTGGGCATTCTAACCAATATTAGGAGTAGCTTAAGCTTCTCCTCCTTTCACAAATGATTCCTCTTTCTTTTTTTTCTTTCTCTGAGCTTTCTTGCTCCAAACTTGAGCTAGCGCTCCTAAGTTTGGCAAGAATATCAACTATGATCTCCACATTGAGATAATCTTGAATAGATTCAAGAACAACTGGATTTTGAACATTTTCAGCCCCCACACCCTTAGAAGGGTGGACATCTTCATTAGCTTTTTGAGAATTAACCTTCCAACTCTTTTTTTCTTCTTCATCCTGAACAAACTCATCACCTACATCAGCTGCCAGTATCTCATTCTGATGCTCAAAATGGACTTTTGCTTCCTTCTTCTCCTACTTAGAAAGGTGTTCTACGGTAGCATCGTAAGAACCATAATTTAGAAGTTCCATAGAAGGATCTTCTTTAGACACTTCAACTTTTTTCTAAGAGGACTCTTCCTTGTCTCCTCATTCTGAGCAGTTTCAAAATAGTCTTCAAAAAGTTTTTCTTCAGTAGTATTCCAAGCACCTTCAAAATACCATTTCTCTTCAAATTTTTGTTCAAAGATCTCTTTCTCTAACACAAACACTTTAGAAGCAGGTGAGGAAATGAGTGTTTCCTCAAAAGATACATTCTCTTCTATTACTCGATCCTTGATTTGAGGGCTTTTCCCTGCCATGACATTAATTTTCTTGCTACTTCTGATGAAGTTATCAACAACCTTTGGTTATCTTTTTTTAAATTTCTTTTCTTTTTCTTCTTTCTCCTTCTCATGAATTTAGCATAGATAAAAAAAATGCCATTATCACAATTCAAGATTTTAATAGAATAGTAATCTCCTTGAAACAGAGATGGCCAATCTAAATCTATTTTGACCATAGGCATAACAGTAGAAGAGAGAAAATGCTACAACACACAGTGTTGGTTTGTACTTGTAAAGTGCAGTACGAGGAGAGAGATATCATTCTAATAGGAATAGTTGCTTAAGTACAATCTCATGAAATAAGGGTTTTTAAACAAGAAGGCTCGTGATATGCACATACATTCAAATCACTTTACAGATTTCAGTGGCAATCTATTATATCTATATAAAAGCAAACCACCACCAAAATTACAGAATTGGACATTTTATTTTGTTGACATTTGGCAAAAAAAGGGCAAAATGGTTATTTTATACCTATTTTGTTTTTCCCATTTTATAAAACACAACTTTTAGAAAGAAAAAACACAGCCTGCTTCTGGAACATTGCATCCCCTTGCATAGCGTCTCACTCTCACAGCTTTTAGAAAGAAAAATCAGCTTCTGGAACATTGTCTAACTCCCACTCTTACTCAATCCTTCACCCCTTTCTCTACTCCCACTTAATCCTTCACCACCTTCTCTTCAATTCTACATTGTGGGTAATGTAAGTTGCTCCCGTTGGTCTCTTCCTTCTCAGGTACTCCACATTCTGTCTTCGCTTTTTCTTTCTCTCACTCCTTTCCCTTTTAACCAATTCCTTAATCTTTGAAAATGCTCAATGTTTGATTCAGTTGGAGATTGGAGTGGAGTGTGTTTGTTTGTGAAATTTTGTTTTTTGCTTCCAAAGTTTGAATTTTTTGTTGTGGGTAATGTTTTGATTTGAATGCTTGTTGTTTATTTTCAAGAATTTATAGTTTGGACTTCAAATGCGGTTAAATTCGCAGTAAGATACTGAAATACGGATCTGACAGCTCATATGGGGTTTCTGTGGGGTACGTGTCAAAATAAAGTATATTTTTCAAAGTTGAAAGAAATTTTTTTATTGAGTTTGGACGTCCAAGAAGCAAAAGGAAAATTCTAATATCTACTTGCTGAAAGGTTCCAAAAAGAAACGAGTGACACCATTCTAAGGGGCACAAAACTATAATAAAAAAGAAAAATAAAGTATAATTTTGATCCCTTGAATATATGTTAAATCTAGAATTGGTATTTCCAACCAAATTTGTTCAATTTCAATTCTTCTAAAATATTTAATATGATATTGTTAATCTAATATCTTAACTATATTAGTAAACTTACTTATGTGGTAGACAAAGTTGAACACAAATACTATCAAATAACTGAAACATTTGTACATTAATTTTTAGAACAAAATTTGGTGGTAATGCGTGTTAAAATACCGGATGAACATACTAGATTTACTCATGAAAATAACACATATTGAATAAATAGTAATATGTTAAAATTTTAGAAGAATTAGACCTAAAAAATATGGAGAGAGAACAGTTCAAAATTTCATGTCATAATTGTTAGACTCAGGGAGAGCTAGAGAGGATAAATGAAGCTTAGGTTCTTAGACATTAAAATGTTTAGGCTTTTACATGCCAATTCAATTGAATGACATTTGTAATTCGTGTATGTCTAAGTAGATGTCTCCTATGATCCATTGCAGAAAACTCATTCATGTTTTTGCATTCATAGTTTCACAAAAAACTTTTTTGAAACACAAGGTTTTCATGAATGCATAAAAAGTCAAGTGTTCCATGTTTCAAGTTTTGGAAAATATTTTCTCACTGGTATAATCGATTACCAACAAGTGGTAATCTATTATTTGAGAACTAAGAATATTTTAATCGATTACGAGATTGTGGTAATCGATTACACAGTTCAAAATCACATAATAGACTTCCTGTGATAATCGATTACAACAAGGTGGTAATTGATTACTTGGCAACTATTTTGAATAAGGCTTCCTGCTATCGATTACATTGCGTTTTAATCAATTACATTGTTCATAAGTCTTTTCCAGAAAGCTCCAGGACACTTTAATCAATTACATAAGTGATTTAATCGATTACTGACAATTAAAACGATTTTCTTTATAAATAGATGTTGCTTGTTTTAACTAAATACATGGAAGTAACAACGAATTTCATAACCTTTCTGAAGAGAGAAAAGATACTACGAGCTATTTTGTGTTTGACCCTCAAATCCTTAAGCTTCAAGAAACCTTGAGATGATTTCTATTTTGGGAAACTTTCTAAAGACGAACTTGGAGAGAATGTTCTGAGATTTTTCATTGAACCTTGATTCAAGTTTGATAATCATTTGCATTCATCTATAGTGAATCATCAGGTTGTTTCTCTCCATACTACTTTGGTTGTAATTCTTTTTAGAATTACTGAGTTGTGTAACTAGAGCAATAGTTTTTCTTAAAGCTTGTCTAGAATAGGTGTTTCTAGAGGGAAGAGTAAAGAAGGGTTTTCTATATGTCTTGATCAAAGAGAGTCTAAGGGAGTTAGATTTCTTGTTCTTAATCTAGGTCTGATTGAGAGTGATTGTATAAGCTTGTAAGAAACAGATTGCTAATAGTTGAATCCTAACTAGTTGGTTACTGGATGTTGCTTCTCTAGGTTGAGAAGTGAACCAATATAAATCTTGGTGTTGATTACTTCTTCTTTATCTTTTCTTGTGGTTATTAATTGTCATTCGTTGGTATAACTTTTCATAATCAACTAAAACTTTTTTGGTGTAATTGCATTCTATAAAGATTGGTGTTTGATTGATTGAAAGTGTTAAACGGTTGTTTAGTGATATGATCCCTTTCAACTCTGATTATTTAAGAAATTGTAATTGGCCAAAATCAACCAATTCACCCCCTCTTAGTTTTTATGTAATGTTCATCCTGTTTTCAATAATCAACCCTAATATTTAATTTTTTTTCTCAAATATTTTTCATAAAATATTATTTTATTCGATACTAATGGGATATCATACATAAATATTTTTTTGAACAAAAAAATTTAAATCACAAACTCTATTGATATATTACGAGTACCAGAAATCCTATTCGACACACTTTTTTTTATAACACCTTGATAATCAATTATCTCTCCTACCCTTATATTAAATAATATAATAAATAATAATATTTTTATAATAAAAAATAAATAAAATATTAATAATAAAATAAATATAATTATTATCATAATAATGTATATTTTATTTAATATTAATACACGAAACCAGTAACTGAAGGTTTACTATAAAATGATTTGATCCGTCCGCAGTCTTACTTTTTGAGGTCTTTATGGGAAAAAAAAATTAAAAAATAGCAAAACTATTCAAGTGCCATTTGGGTGGAATAATTAGGTTTATTTTAAGTGCCATTTTGGTAAAATAAATATTATTTGTTATAATTCCACCAAAATCAATATTGTTATTTTTTTTGTCTAGATCATATCTATCAAGAGGCAATATATGTTGTTATACTTTATAGTAATTAGTATCTAGTAATTATAGATTTATTTAACAAATAGTTATATATTGTAATCAAGAAGCTTAATTTGATTAAAATGTTAACAATTAAAAATAATAAATAGTATGCAAATATTATTAAATATAAATATAAATATAAGAAAAAAATTATTTTACACTAAAATTAAACTTAAAGGAATTTACAATCTACCACTTTTGTTAAAAAATGATAGATGGGGTTAATTATAGTATGGATTCATGATAAAATATTTGTGGGTAAAAATAAGTTAAGGAACTTTGATAAGTAAAATAAAATTTTATGTACTAAAAACATAAATTTTAAAAATTTAAGGATTGAAAAGATAGTAAATTCATAAAAAAAAAACCTCAGTAAAAACTATTTACTATATTAAAAAATACAAAAAATCATCTCCATACTTTTTTTTCCTAATTTAAAATATCTATTTTTATAGTATTTTAACACCGTATGTTTATGGATATACAATAAAATACGTCAAATGAATCAATTGGTTAAAGATTGAATCTTGACTTTTAATTGATTAAGAATATGTTTCAATGAAATTTATAGGTATCTTTAGGAGAAAAATATAATAAAATAAATTTATTTATAAATTAAAATTAACTTATGTAACTTTAGGAAATACTTGTATGGGCTATAACAAGTTAATTTATAAGCTAATTAATTTATACATATTTATTTTAGAGAGAGTGAGTTATTGTAAATCATTTAGTTTTTATTTTCGATTCCCCTCAATAATAACTAAAGTTTATGTTTTATCTTTTTTGTCTTCATTTATTTTAGACTAAATGATTTATTTGTTCTTTTATCTTATTTTTGATTCAATTTTGTTGTTTATATTTCAAAATGTCCAATTTGATCATTTATTTTATTATTTTGGTTTAGTTTAGTTCTTTATTTTTTTAAAAATTTATTCGATCCTTTATCTTATTTTTTGGATTCAATTTGATCATTTATTTTATTTTTGATTTAGTTTAATCCTTTAGTCTACTAAGATTGAAGTTGTTAATTATTTAAAAAAGAATTTTTTTTGTTCAGTATTTTCTCTTTTTACTCCACCTCATTTTTAATAAAAAAATTATTTTTAAATGATTGACAGTGCCAATTTGAAATTGAGAATGATTAAACTGAAAAAAAAAAAAGATAATGATTAGGATAAATTTTTAAAAAAATAGAGGAATAAACTAAAAAAGATAACTAAATTAAATTTTTTAAAAGATAGATGATTGGACTGAATAAAAAAATAAAATAAAAACACCAAATAAATCATTTAACCTTTATTTAAAAGTGTTTATTGAAAAATTGATCGAAAAAGGCCCCATTAGCTAATGCAGCATGAGAATGAATCCCTTTATGGAAGTGAATACCATCCCTTCTTTGTAAGGAAAGAGGCTGATTTTAATGAAATTAGGAAATGGCTTGTATATCAAATAAAGCTACGAGATCCCTTGGTGAGGCAAATCCTCTATCCTCTATCCAGCACATATGGTGATAAGTAAACACTAATCTCAGCCCCTTATTAGCTAGAATGCCAAGTCTCTTGATTAATTTTAAAGCAAAGTGAACTGTACATGAATAAAATCTCCTATGAACTTCAACGAGGACTTGCAAATAATTTTCTTACTCTACTTTATTATTTCTTTTACACGTGGAGTAGTTTCATAATCTTTTCATTACAAATATAATTTTGATCTTTCTATTTTCCTTAATATATAATTTTGGTTCCTTTATTAAAAAATAAAAATATTTAGTTTCTTGTTTTTGAAAAATAAATAGTCTTATTTTTTAATGCATTGTTTTAACATTTAAGTTTCTAACGTTGATTGTGGCTTGAATCATTATAGAAATTTTATTTTTGAATTTATTTATTGTTGACTAGATAATTAAATCTAATAAATAATGAATACTTCAACAATTTTAATAAATAATGAATCCTTTAATTTAATTTGTTCTAACCGGAAATTCTTCTTTTTTAATGTTTCCGTTATCTCTAATATTCCTTTTGCACTATCCGTGGATCTAATATTCCTTCATGCAAATGCAAATCATTTGGAAAGTGTAAAGCAAATAGGATGCACGATTTCACACCTTCTATCAAACGTGGCTTATAATTTATCAAATGTATTTGTGTTATCTCCTTCTCTATCTCACTCTAATCATGTTCATCTTCTATTTATTTCCAGTTACTTGCAATTCTTATTTGCATTATGGTTGGAAGCACGAAACATTTATTTGCTTATGTGTAGCATGTGCAACAATTAATTTGTAAATTATTATTTACTTTAGTTACTCATATATCCATATTATGTTTATAGAAAGGTAGCATAGGATAAGGAGCTAAGTCCCAAACAATAAAGTTTATCAAGAGTTTTGTTTATCAGGAGTTGAAACTATGTGTCAACATTTGCTGCATGAAAGTAAAAGAGTTTAGAACTATGTCAATATTTGTCTAAAATTTATTTGTGAATGGTAAGATAAGTATTCTCTAATTTGTGTTAATACCTTTTTAAATTACTTTCATCTCTTTTCTCATTGTCTTTACATTTTTTCTTTTGACAATATACAATCATTTTTTTTCCGACGTCAATATATATAATCATCTCTATTAAACCATTTAGAACAATCTATTTTTTAAAATTTTAAAATTCATTTTTATTTTCATTTTGTTAATTTTAAAACTTATTTTTATATTTTAAAATTGTTTATTTTTTAATGAGTTCATGTACCATCATGGTAACATGATTTTTCATTTTAAAACTTCTCATAAATCAGATTTGCAAATAACTATTTTTTTTTATTTCTAACTTCATTTTAAATTTTTAAATCTACCAACTAATAATAAACTGATTTTTTAAACTTTCCAAATTTTAATTTTAAAACTCTTTTATAGATATATTTGCAAATTTAAAAACTATCCATTTTTTTGTATTCTTTTACCAAATTCTTTTTAGTTAGGAGTCATTAATTATAACTGCTTATTTAACAAATAAGAATTAATTTAATTTTAGATATTTTTTATTTTTAAAACTGGTTTTGATTTTATATATGTCTACTTAAAAACTTGTCAAATTAATGTTTGATTACTACTATTTATAAGAGATTATTTTAATTTATTTATTTTTTGGTTTACATAGTTTGTAATTTTTTTTAATACTTTGGTTTCCTTATGTAGATCAAAGAAAAAGAAAACAAAGATTATGCATGTATCATGTGTCATGTCAGATAGGTTCTAATAACATTATACCCATTGTATTATAAATGTGGAAACAATTGATGCAAAAATTTTGCAAATAGGAAAAGAAAAAAAATGATAGAGGATAGATAAGATAAAAAAGTGTAGTATATATTTCTTAAATGTAATATTCACTTATTCAAGTTTACACATATCATCACATGTAACATTATAGTTAAATTTAAATTGCTTCATTAATATATTTCTTAAATGTAATATTCACTTATTCAAGTTCACACACATCGTCACATGTGACATTGTAGTTAAATTCAAATTGCTTCATTAATATATCATCACATATGATTTATTGAATTGCTATGTTATCTTGACATTTTAGGGTAATACATTTAAACCATATAAGAAGAATTATATCTCCCAATTAGAAATAAACATAATATTAATTAATAGTCAATAAATATTTTACTACATATTTAACAAACTTATAAAAAATGATAATTAAAATGTGAATTGAATAAGGAAAATTATAAAGTACCTCACGACCTAATATTCTTTTTTAAAATATTAATCATGTTCAAATTTATCCAAGAATTTCATGTGTCCTAAACTAATTTAGTAATTTAGGCTATTTTGTTAGAAGTACTTCAAAAAATGAGGTTTTTAAATATAAAAAAGAAAAAAAAGTACAAAAATTAAATAATGAAGTAAAGAATAAATTAATAATAGAGAAACAAATTTTGGAAAGTGATATGAGATATTTGTGATAAAATTTATTGAATTAAAAGAGTACATATAATTATAATATTTATTTACAATTTTTATTATAAATGATGGTAGATAGTAGAGACATAAAAATATATTCCTTCCATTTATAACATCCAAGTTCACATTGTAATTAAGTAATTAATTTTTAATCATTTATTTTATTAAGTAATTCTATTATTATGTAATTATCGTGTATAATAAGAAAAATTATTACAATATCTTAAATTTAACACAGCAAAAATATGATAGTGTAATAGAAATAAATTGAATTAGAATTTTGTTTAACTCAAACTAATATTCTCGTTCATAAAAATATAAAATATATTAATTTTAACACGATAAAATTACATAAAAATATCAAATTTAATGTAATAGAAAACGGATGTGGTAATGCCAGTTCTGATAATAAATGTATCCATTCGATGATATAGGGCTAAATTGTAAATAGGATATAAAGATATGGCTAAAGATAAAATCTTATGATAGAATTAAAATTTGAATGAAGTGTTAGTTCCAGATATTTTTTTAAAAGAAAATCATATATATCGCATCTGATAAAGAAAAGCGTACATCCAAAAAAGTGCGTATCGTGTTCTATTGTGTTCGGTTCTGTTGTTGGGTTCCCGAAAGAAAAGGAAAAGGAAAAGCATCAGGTCAGGTCAGGTCAGGGAATTAGCGTGTGTGCGACCGACTTCTCCTTCCATCCTCTCCGGAGTTGTGTGGAAAGAAATCATCAAATCATAGTGAAGATTGATTGATTAATTGAATTAGAATTAGAATTAGAATTAGGGTTTGTGGTGAAGAGATGCAGATAGAGGTATGTTCATGGGTGCGTCAATGATTATGCGCTCCCATTCTTCTTCCCCTTTCTCCAACAACTACAAAATGTGTTCCGTCGAATGCCGATTCCGATCGGCGTTCGATTCATATTCCGTCGCTTGCGAGGCCTTCTCTGAACCTCAGCCTTCCCCTCTTTGATACACTCTCTTCCCTCCCTCTCCATCTCCATCTCTGCGCCGCCGCCATCGCCATCGCCATCGCCATCGCCATGACCACTTTCCTCGTTGTCGAGAAAGATCCAACCTCCAGATACGCGCGGGTATCTATTCTATTGCTACCTTATTCTTATTGTTTATTTATCATTATATTTATCATTGCGTTTCTGTAATCGATATAATTGCTTTATGCTTCTTCAGTACGATGAATTGTTGGGGAAAGGAGCCTTCAAGACTGTGTATGCCTGCCTCTCTCTCATTCATTCCTTTGCCGCTTTTATTATTGTTATTTATTTTAATTTGAATGTTGTTGTTCTTTATATGTTGGATTGGTGCAGATACAAAGCGTTTGACGAAGTGGACGGAATCGAAGTTGCGTGGAATATGATCAGCGTTGAGGACGTTGTGCAGACTCCGCAGCAGCTGGAAAAATTGTACTCGGAGGTTCATCTGCTCAAGTCCTTGAAACACGACAATGTCATCAAGTTGTATAATTCTTGGGTCGATGATACCACCGGCACCATCAACATGATCACCGAATTGTTCACCTCCGGAAGTTTGAGGCAGTTGAGTTTATTTATTTTGCTATAAATACTCTTTCATTTTAGGGTTTGGTCTGTTGAATTTGATTGGCTGATTGAGATGAGTGTCTCCATTAATCCGAATCATGTTTTTACATTGAGATGAGTGTCTAATCCTATTGATTATTATCCGGTGGATGTGTGCCAAGGCCCAAGGGTATTTTCATTGAAATGAGGTTTTTTTGTTGTTGTTGGAGAATGTCAGAATCAATTTTCTAAATTGAAAACAATCACGGGCTCAGCCTTTTGCTTTCCTTTTCTCATGAGTTGAGTTTATTGAATTCGCTCTAAACACTAAGTGCCTGATTGATTTACGGTTTGGTAGATTTTGATTTTGTTGACATTGATCAAATTTGATTGAGAAGTTAGCCTATGCTAATCTGAATCACTTATTTACCTTGCAAGTGCAAGAATTGATGTTTTCACTTTAAAACAAATAGGGGTTAAGCTTTTCTGCTTTCCTAAGAATGTGGATCCTTCATGTACAGGTACCGGAAGAAGCATAAGAATGTGGATATGAAAGCCATCAAGAACTGGGCGCGGCAAATTCTCCGCGGCTTGTGGTTTCTGCACAGTCACAGTCCCCCTATTGTTCATAGGGACCTGAAATGTGATAACATTTTTGTCAATGGGAATAGTGGACTGGTTAAGATTGGAGATCTTGGATTGGCAATTGTCATGCAGCAGCCTACTGCCCGGAGTGTCATCGGTAATATGATTGATTTCTGATTTCTGATCTTGTCCTGAGGTTTTTGCTCAATGAAACCTTGTAAATTAAACAGAAGATAAATATTTTACACTCTCGCTTGGTAACAGGTACACCGGAGTTCATGGCCCCAGAGCTTTATGAGGAGGAATACAATGAACTTGTTGACATATATTCCTTTGGCATGTGCATCTTAGAAATGGTCACCTGCGAGTACCCGTACAGTGAATGTAAAAATCCTGCACAGATATATAAGAAAGTTACCTCTGTAAGTCTACTGCAATGGAGTAGTTCGTTAAATATTTCATGCTGTTTTTCTTTTTCTTCCTTTAATTATCTATTTATCTATTTATGCTGCTTTATCTTGTTTTTTAGTTATTAATCATATGATTTTTTTATTTTTTATTTACTTTCAGGGTATAAAGCCTGCTGCTCTTGCTAAAGTAAATGATCCTGAAGTAAAGCAATTCATAGAGAAGTGTCTAGTTCCAGCATCTATGAGATTGTCTGCATCTGAACTACTGAAAGACCCATTCCTTGCAACTGAAAACACAAAGGAGATCAATCATGATATACTGCAGCTGCCTAATCCTCACACCAAATTGGTGAATCCACCAACATGTGAGCCTCATCCCATGGAGATAGATTCTAACTCCAGGCGTACTTCACCTGGCTCCTCCATGGGAAGAATTGAAGAAACTTCTCAAGTTTCATTTTTTGATCTTGTGAGGATGACTGAGAATAACAAATTTATGCTTAGAGGGGAGAAAAATGCTGAAAGTACAATTTCACTTACGCTGAGAATTGCAGATGCCTGTGGTGAGTTATGTTCAGATGTATCTTTTTTTCTTTTACTGTGCAATTTGCAGATACATGTGCCTAATACATAATATGTCTCTAGGTGGAGCAAGGAATATCCATTTCCCATTCTATATCAATTCTGATACAGCAATTTCCATTGCTGAGGAGATGGTGGAACATCTTGAACTCACAAATGAGGATGTATCTGTCATTGCAGAGCTAATAAATGACATGATTGCTAAGCTTGTCCCCAACTTGAAACCCTTAAGTGAGAAACTCTCATCCGGAACAGATCAATTGTACAGGCCTTCTTCGGAAGTTCAGAATGGTGAACAATTCAACTGCCACTGGCCATTACAATCAAGTGATTATGATATGAAGGCTGTGTATAAGGATCTAGTTCACTCATGGCCTGTTGATGGGGATGATCAGGAGAAACAAGAATCTGTTATGTCAGATATATCAGCGGAGTGTGGGATTACAGTTGCCTCAGATTCTAAAGTTGTAGAGCCCGACATTTTTATATTTGATGAATTCTGGGAGGGGTTTGATGCATTCAATTCCACTTCAGATGTCAGGTTTTGTGGGCAGGAGGATGGACACAAGAATCAATCAGAGAACTCAGCAGGCTCTTTAATCAATTCATGTTGCTGCCCATTCAAAAACTTTGACATATCAAGTATATGTTCTCTTACTCTAGCTGACAAAGATCCTTCAGAAGGGCTGCGATTGGAAATTGAAGCAATAGATACATACTTTGAACAACGCTTTCGTGAGCTTGAGATGATGAGGGTGGCAGCCATAGAAAGTTCGAAGAGGAGACATGGCGAGAAAGAACATACCTGTTATGTGATGCATTAGGATGATTTTCATTGATATTTTTTTTTTAAATATGTATTTTTTTTTTTTTTGCATTCGTTTACATCATTTGATTTGATTTCTGACTGCATCTTTGCCTTGGTTTTCTCGTTTTTCTTGACGGGATATGTTTTTGTTGGTATGGGATATGGCTTGCAATTGGCCGAGTTATATTATTAGAATACCTTTTAGTAGTAAATTCTAAATTTGTATATTAAGTAGTAAATCCCAAAATTTGTATATTAGATTGTTTTTTGATGGATTTCATGTCTAGTAAGATTGAAGATTTTTTAAGATTTTTATTATTATTTTTTATTGGTAGATTTCACTTTAAGATTTTAGATAACTTTTATTAGGTTTTACATGGATCTTACTTTTAAATATTTAATAAATTAAATATAATTAAGTAATTAAATTTAATAAAACATGGAAGGAAAAAATTTATAAATATTAAGAAATAGGAAAATGATCATAAATTTTATTTTTATTTATGACTAGATGTTAAATTTGATAATAAAAAATGCAACACATTAACTTAAAAAAAATCAAATTTCATTATTGTTGTGATCGTTTCTAAATATGTTTAATCAAGTTTGTTTGAAGTTGTTGATAAATTCTTGTATATACAATGTGTCTTGTTTGCAAGTATGTAACAAAATCAGGAGGAACACTACGAGATATTTTAACATTTGAAATACCATTATCTACATGATCATAATGAACATCGATATTACCATTGAATGTATCTCGTTCGTTTTTTACAATCATGTTATGCAATATAATGCATGCTAACATTATATCGTTCATTGTATCCATGATCCAAACATGTGATGGACTACATATAATTGCGAATCGAGATTTGAGCACACCAAATTCTTGTTGCACATCCTTTCTTGTTGCTTCTTGACATTTTGCAAATAATTTTCTTCTGGGACCTAGTGGCATTGGTATGGTCTTCACAAATGTTGCTCAATCAAGATAAATACCATCTGCAAGATAGTACTCATATTATATGCAGTTCCATTAATGATAAGTTGTATTGGAGGAGCTTGACCTTGCAAAACGCATCAAACACAGACGATTGGTTTAACACATTAATGTCGTTTTTTGAACTTGCAACTCCAAAATATGCATGTCAAATCCATAAGTCTTGTGAAGCGACGACTTCAAGTATTATTGTGGGTTTGCGATGATCACCTCTATGATATTGGTCTTGTCATGCAATTGGACAATTTTTTCACTCCCGATGCATACACTCAATAGAACCTAACATACATGGAAACCTTCGTGTATCTCTAATTTGTAGTAGGCAATTGATGTCATTGTTGTTGGGTCTTCTCAAGTACTCTTGTCCAAATATCTCATTGATACCCCTTACAAATTTTTGTAAGCATTGAGTTGCAGTGAATTTGCCAATTATAACGTACTCATCCACACAATCAGCAGGTTATTCGTATGCCAATTTATGAATAGCTATAATGGCGATAGACCCATTCTACAAATAGCACCAGGTCTCATTTGGAAATACCCATCATGATTACTAAGAGTGTTGATAATTCTAATGAACAATTGTCACTGTATTCGGAATCTACATCGGAATTGAGTTTCTGTGTATATTGATTTTTCTGAGAATTAGTCATTCATCAATCGTAGATGTCCATCTTCACGATTGTGATTAAGGACTCCTTTGGGCCTTCTGTGTTGACTGTTGTTGTCTCCTTGTTGTTGCATCACACTTAAGTGGCTCATGATTTGTTCATCACTATCATCGTCAAGTGTTTCATAAACAATTTGTTTTCAAACTCTGTCAAAGTCATTAGTTCAATCCATTGTATGAATGATTGATTGCATAAACAAGTGAAAGAAGAATATTGTTTGAAGGAGATATACAACAATGAATGAGAATTGAACAATTAAACAACAAATTATACAACGGATAGTTTTGCAACAATTAGTTTAATAACGACTAGTTTCATAGCGGTCAAGTTTCACAAAAAAAAAAATTGAACAAATTAACATGCGGTTACAAATTATAAAAAAAAAAGACAAGTCAAACATGATTCCTAAAAATACAAATTAAAAGATGGTTACAAAAAATTAAAACTACCTTACAAATTAATACTAGATTCCTAGTTTACGCCTAATTATTTTACAAAAGGTTTGATGGTCTTCGAGTTGGGTTTTAGACATTGTAGATGTGCCATTCATTAGAATGTCGTAATACTCATTTTCTAATTCTGTTTCCCTTAAGGTTGCTAGTTTGGTGTTGAGAACATTTTTTTTCCCTCATTGCTTCCTCCACACCAATTAAGTCCATAGAATTGATAGATGTTCCTACTTCTTTCCCATGCTCTTCCTTTTGGCTGGCTTTTGCCCCATTGGACGGCCAATTGGAGACGGTGTGTCAACTTCAGCATCTTCGATCGATGTTTCTAAATTAGATGACGAAGAATATGCCCCAGATGTGAAAATCTTGGTCCTTTTTGTTGGAGGTAAAGGGGTTTGAGAGAGAGAAAGGTTTAGTGTTGGGTGCTTGAAGTATTACACCAAGAGGCTTCAGAATTTGGAATGCTCAACAGTGTTACCTCCAGCGTAGGGAAAACCCTAGTAATATAGTAAGCTATTGGGCTCCAGCCCATATGGGCCCATATAACCATACAATAACCTATTGGGCTTGTATGTGAACATATTAATATTAATATATATAACATATATATATTCAACAATCTCCTCCTATGTTCACCATATAGCACAATCCAATAAGGTAGTCAGTGTAATGTTCAAACAAACATGAATCATCCACATCCAGTCCAAGCAATCAACTCGGATCGGTCAAAGAGTTTTAATAATAAAATATTAAACTCAGACTACGTTTGCAATCAAACTAAGTGAATCATCATTCTCATGAATCTGTTTTGAGATCAATATATCAATATAAATACTAAGAGTTTTTAGATTAAATCTAAACTCATCCAAATCCCAACATCCAAAAAATCAATCTCAAAATCAGTTCACAACCAACATATGCATAATAATCAAATATAAGTAGGCCAATCAAAATAGTCTAAGGCCTTATAAATTTAAGAAGGAAGCATAATAATCATGATGTTCACAAAATAGAAATAACAAAATATAAGTCTCAAGTAAATGGACTCCAACATAATGGGCAATAGCAGGTGAACTGTCAAGTTCCCTATAACTCTAAATGATAGATTAATATATCAAGCAGGTCGTCATCTTCAGGATTCCATTCAGTAAGCTCTCCTCCATCTTTGCCATCCCCTGTAGAATGTCAAATATGAATTTCATATTATCATGAATTCAATCATTTGAATAGACTACTAAAAATGTCTAGTTCTACTAAAAGAACTTAGCATCATATCATCAGGCAAAGAAAAACATATATCAATGTCATAAAGCATCATAATATCATGTTCATAAGCATCAAGCCAGTTTCATAAAGTATGAACAAGGCCTAAATAGTTTAAGTTATAAAGAGCCATCAACCTAAGTTTATTTGCAAGAGAGTAACGATTGTCTCGTTTTATATAATAAGACTAATAGTCACGTCACTCATAATAACCTAGTCTTGTAATGTCAAGTTTCAATTTAGAACAAGACCAATAAGCTTATTATATAATCAACTATTTCTATGTTTCAATTTGGAATGTCACAGTTACTAACTCCTTAAAGTAAAATAATCTAGCATCAAGTTTAGAATGAGATCATTTAACCAAAAGGATAGGCCAAGCTGGTAGGATTGTATCATCAAGTTTGGAATGACACAAGCTTCCCAGATATTGGTTTAAAATCAACTCATCAAGTTTGGAATGAGATCATTCAACCAAAAAGGATAGGCCAACTTGGTAGGATTGTATCATCAAGTCTGGAATGACACAAGCTTCCCAGATAGAACTTTTGAATTGGATTAAAATCATCTCATCAAGTTTGGAATGAGATAACTCACCCTTCTCAAAATAGTTAGCAACCACGATCATCAATGAAACATATAGATTGTGCTTATCATTTGGCCAACAAAAGAAGGTTCGATAATTCAAAACACACAATTTAAGGTAAGTAAATGATAATTAAGACTTGTCTACATAGTCTTTAACCCCATTTCCCCCACTGTTTTGAATAATCGATCTTTAGGAAAACCTTTTGTGAGAGCATCGGCCATGTTATCCTTTGATCTCACATCGACCAAAGTGATAACTCCTTGTTCTTGCAGATAATTCAACAACGCATGTCTCAGTCTTACATGTCTTCTCTTTGAATTAAATAGAGCATTCTTTACGACTTGGACTGCTGCTTGATTATCAAAAAATAAACTTAAAGAATTAATCTTTAGTTTAGTCAAAGGAATATCCATAATCAGATTCTTTATCCACTCTGCCTCTTCACCAGCTGAGGTTAAAGCAAAAAGTTCTGATTCCATTGATGACAACGCAATACAAGTCTGTCTTTTGGATTTCCAAGTAATAGCAGCTCCACCCAGAGTGAATATATATCCACTGTGGATTTACTATTTCCAATTTCTGAACACCATGAGGCATTAGAATATCCATCCACAGTTGGAGGATAACCAGAATAACATAGAGCATAATCTTTAGTACCTTTAAGGTATCTCATCAGCCTACTGAGGGCATCCCAATGCTCTTTACTAGGATTACTAGTGAAACGACTCAACATGCCAACTGCAAAGGTTATGTCGGGTCTAGTGTAACTCATAGCATACATGAGACTACCTATCATTTTTGAGTACTTTAACTGATCCACACTGGTCCCTTCATTAGGACTCAGTCTTTTGTTATAATCATATGGTGTCTCACTCGGTTTACACTCACTGTATCCCCAGTTAGAAAGTAGCTGCTCAATATAATGAGTTTGGCTAAGGGAGATAACTTGTCTTTCAAAGCTTACTTTCATACCGAGAATGGTATTAGCTATACCAAGATCTTTCATGTCAAATTCTCTAGCTAAAGTGGTTTTCACATCATTCACTATAGAATGATCGGAGCTAAGAATTAACATGTCATCAACATACAAGCATATGATAACTATCTTATTTGACATGAAGCGATAGTAAAGGCATTTATCTAAGTAACTGGACTGAAAACCATAGCTCTTTACCACCTTGTCAAACTTAAGATGCCACATCTTAGGTGCTTGTTTAAGACCATACAAAGATTTGTTCAATTTACAAACTTTTTCTTCAAGGCCTTTCATGACATACCCTTCAGGTTGTTCCATGTATATTTCTTCATTTAACTCTCCATTTAAGAAGGCTGTCTTTACATCCATTTGATGCACTACAAAGTGTTCAATAGATGCCAAAGCAAGAAGAATTCTTATAGTTGACAAATGACATACAGGTGAATAAACATCAAAAAAGTCTATTCCACTCTGTTGTTTAAAGCCTTTAGCTACTAAACGTGCTTTATATCTAGCTATTGATCCATCACTATTCAGTTTCTTCTTTAATACCCACTTACAGTCTATAACCCTAGCCCCTTTTGGCAAATTGACTAGCTGTCAAGTGTGATTCTGTAGCAAAGAATTCATTTCATCATCTATGGCTTCTGCCCACAGTAAGGATTCCCTAGATCTCATTGCTTCTTGATAGGAGAATGGATCACCCTCTATATGGTAAGTGACAAAGTCCTCACAAAACCTCTTAGAAACTTTATCTCTTGTAGATTTTCTAACTGGGATTGGTTCAATAGCCAGTTGTGTGAGATTAGTGTCAGAAGGACAAGCTACAGATTCTACAGGAGATTCTAAAATCATATCTGTAGATCCAAAAACTTTCAAGTCAAGATTACTAACAAACTTGTATTCAAAGAATTCTGCATCTCTAGATTCTATCACTGTATTAGTAGATAGATCCAAAAATCTATTTGCAGCACTATCTTCTGCACTACCTAGATATACACAAGTAGTTGTTCTAGGTCCCACCTTAGGCCTTATAGGATCTTGTATCCTTACATAGGCAACACAACCCCAAGTTTTAAGGGTATCAAATCTACAAGGACGTTTGTGCCATATCTCATAAGGTGTCTTAGACAATTTAGAGTGCGACAACCTGTTTAAGATGTGATTAGCAGTTAAAACAACTTCTCCCCAATAGGAGGAAGGCATTCCAACTGTAAGTAACATAGAATTTAGCATTTCAATTAAATTTCTATTCTTACGCTCTGCAACACCATTTGATTGGGGTGAGTAAGGAGCAGTAGTTTCCAGTATTATGCCTTCCAAAGCACAAAATTCTTTGAACCCAATCATTGTATATTCTCCTCCTCTATCACTCCTAAACCTCTTAATATTCAAATTAAGTTGATTTTCAACTCTAGATTTAAAAACCTTAAACTTCTCAAAAGCCTCATCTTTCGATTTCAACAAATAAACATGACAATATCTAGAGAAATCATCTATGAATGTGATTAGGTACTTTCGTCCTCCTCTGGTGACATAGTTTTTAAAGTCACAAAGATCAGAATGTATAAGCTCAAGAAGTGTTGTGCTTTTAGAAACCGACTTAAAAGGTTTTCTAGTGATCTTAGTTTGTGCACACACTTCACATTTGTCAAATCGAATAGAAGTATCTAATGAAATGTTGTGAGTTTTAGATAAATGTTGCATTTTCCTATAGTTCACATGTCTAAGTCTATTATGTAATAATTTTGGATCAATCAAAGTAGAACTAACATTGTTTATGCTATCAATATCTAAACTCAATCTATACATCTCATTGATCATAAATGCACAACCGAAGTAGCATGAGTTAACAGATAAAGTTACTCTACCATTCATAGTTGAAAAAGACATACCAGCTTTATCAAGTAAACTCATAGATATTAAATTCTTTTTAAGTAAAGGTACTACTTTAACATGTTTCAAAGTTAGTAACTTACCTAAAGAAAGCACCAAATTAGCAGTTCCAGCATGAGTCACCTCTGCCTCACCACCATTACAATTTTCCACAGTGTCTTTCACTTCTATAACCTCAGTGAGTAGATTCCCATCATTTGTCGCATGACATGTAGCACCACTATCCAACCACCACTCAGAAGAGACACTGGCCTTTCCATTATTCATCATCCCAATGAAGGCTTGAGGCTCAGGTTCACTAATTAGCATATTAGCCTCATTTTATGGTGTGTTGTTCTTTAACATCTTTGGTAGCTTACACTCTGCTACCCAGTGACCCCACTTTCCACAGTTATGGCACTTGCCCTTCTTCTTCTTCTTGAAGACAGTCTTTTTGGCCTCTAACTGTGAAGAGGATTCACCTTTTGGTGGCTTGGACTTTTTCTAATATTTATAGGAATGTAAAACTAAGTTGGCAACTGACTTTTGTTGTCCTACTTGTTCCAAACTCTTCCTACAAATATTTTGATCTTCAATATGAATATATCTTTTTAATTCATCCAGCCTCATCTGTTCTTTTAGTCTGTGCATGTCAGTCTTAAAAGAATTCCATTCAGCAGGTAGCTTACTCAACACAAGACCAACAAAGAGATTATCAGACAAATCAGAATTATCCTCTTATAGCTTGTTCCTCATATTCTCAAGTTCAATTAATTGAGAAGTGATGCTTGAGTTCATATTAAACTTAAAGTCAAAAAACTTCTCGGTTGGAAGAGTCTTTGAAAGCCTCTCTTGTTTTTGAAATTGACTGTTTAAGTGATCTCATATCTCCTTTGCAGTCTTATACTCACTATAAGTCATAGCTAAACGAGGATTTAAGGAGTTTAACAAGTAATCTCTACAAAAATCTTTATCTTTAATCCATTGATATTCATCCACATTTTCAACAGTAGATGCAAAATCACTTAATACTGTATAGAATATATCACATTCCTTCATACCAAACTGAACATGAAATTTCCAACCATGAAATTCAGTGACATCAAAGGATTTTAGCTTTATAATATCATGAGAACTATGTTTTGCCATTTTAATCAAAGTAAAGGAGTTAGAAAGAGTGCACCTTTAAGCCCTCCAAAGTATATCAAACCTTCAAACCTTTCAAAACAGCATTGTAGAGGTGAAATTTGTCAAATTTGACCCCAAAAATGGATTCGTAACACCCAAAAACCTTAGGAACAATGATTTTAGGTCGTCGGAAACGTGCTGAAAATTTGCTGGAAAAGTTCGTCGGAAAGTCGCCGGTCGCCGGAAAAGTTCGCCGGAGAGGACGAACCATTTGCCAGAGAAGTCACCGGAAACTTCGCCGAAAAACTGCAGAAACTTCAAACGGCTATATCTCCTTCGTCTGACCTCCATTTTATGCAAATGACCACTCAAAACGATCGTCTCAACGAGTAGAACAAAACCCATAAGGTTTCAACTCGTGAAAGTGGCTGAAATTTCCAGGATCTAGCCTCAAAAGTTGCGGCTGCACAATTTCAATCTCAGATCCCGGTCAATCCTTCCGTCGAAACACGAAAGTGATCACACCCTTGAGTTCCTCTCGATGAGATCTTCGAAACAATACCTTACTCGCTCAAATCTGATACACGAAGCTAATACTTCAAGATTGTTGGAGGTAAAGGGGTTTGAGAGAGAGAAAGGTTTAGTGTGGGGTACTTGAAGTATTACACCAAGAGGTATCAGAATTTGGAATGCTCAACAGTGTTACATCCAGCGGAGGGAAAACCCTAGTAATATAGTAAGCTATTGGGCTCCAGTCCATATGGGCCCATATAACCATACAATAACCTATTGGGCTTGTATGTGAACATATTAATATTAATATATATAACATATATATATTCAACACTTTTAGAGCAATTTCTAGTAAATTGGTCTAACCATTTCGATTGATCTTTCAAAATTCTCCAAGCATGTTCCAAACCAAAATTAATTCATTCATCTTCCTTCCAAATGGCATATGCATGAAGCATGACATCGTTATCCATACAACCACTTTTCATGAATGATATTGCTTGCTTGTATTGACCCTTGAATTTTAGCACGCCTAAATTAATATTTTGTCATCGTGATTTCAGTTGATTCATTGTTCTTTCATGGAGTTCACCTCAAAATTTGTTTGTAATTTTCTGTGACTCTCAACCAAAACGCTTCTTTTCCTTGACCAACACCAATAATTGGATTGGTTGAGATGTTCAGCCATGAACTAATAAGGTGCATACCTTCTTCTATTGCAAAGGCGACTCGAGGCTTCCTTTTTGTAGAAGACCCTCCTATTTCTTCAACAACGATCTCTTCTAGTCCAATTTGGGTAGAAATGGTAATTGTGGACCAACTTCATCATTTGAAACCATGGTAGGATTGTTTGGTGGGATTGAAGGAAATGTTTGAGAACTTTGAGAATTTACAGTGGAAGGGGTTTGAGTGTTTGACATAAAATAATTTGGTGGTGGTGGTAGTAGAAAAGGAGAGGAAAAAAAGGACAATTTTGTAAATTTTGAATCGAATGAGGCATGTGATAATTTTGTAAAAAAATTATATTAAGTTTTCCAATCAAATTAATTTGGCTCCGTGTCGTACAAATAAAATTTAACTCAAATTGAGATTGGAGAACAGAGATTGACAAATGAAAAATGAGAATGAAAATTGTATATACAAATTCTATGTATTGAACTAATTTATAGGATGTTTATGTGTAACAACAATTTTTTTTTGCACCATCGGCAACATTTAATGCATGTCAGCATTTTGTCACATTGATATGATAAAGGTGTCCGCTTATCTTGCTATTTTGAAACTTCATATCTTGTGTTAGTAATCATATATGCTTTTTTGTACATATGTACTCTTTAACTAACTATGACACACCTATTGATGTAGTAGGTAATTTTTTGTTTACTTGTTTCTCTTTCATACTTAGTGTTATGAAAATGGGTCCTATCATCGACTTGGTCGAAACATTGGGTCAGAAGTCCATCGGTGAATTACTTATTGACTCAAAATATATATATATATATATATATATATATATATATATATATTAAAAATTAAAAAATATATAATTTACCTAACAAAATGTGATCAATTCATATTTTTATACTCCAAAAAATAAATTCATGATCCAACTATAAGTATTATATAATCATTTATTACTATAAATTAATTTGTGGATATTATCATTAAATAACTAAGGAAACTCTTATTTTTCTCTAATTACAAAAGTTATCAGATGACCATAAATAAGTTTGGTGAAGATGTATAAAACACATAAATATTACACTATATCATGATCAATATGATAATAATTAGTTATTATATATTGTTATCAAGATTAAAAAAAACTAATATATATGATTATATTATATATCATTAAATAATTAGATATTAATAATTTAACGTGCAGTAGGAACTGGAAAAAAATTTTCTCAATCAGACCAACTCGGTCTGAGTCACCGGATTTCATCAAAACCGATCGGGTCAAATTGGGTCTCTTGCATTTCTGGTCCTGCACCTTAATCGGACTAACCTAAACACTAGGTCCTGGTCCAACCGATTGGGCCAATTCAATTTCAATAACTATGTTCTTACTTTTGGACAAAACCTATGAAGAATCTAATATTTATTATCTGTAAAGAGGATCAAAATATCATAATATTAAGTAGGGACAGATCCATGCATTGTGGTGTGGGGGAAATTGTAACGACCTAAAATTATTCTAAATATTATATTTTTATTAAGGTTAAATTCTTTAGAATTGTTAGATAACTATTTTATTTTTGCTGAACGGATACTAGTATAAATTCTAAAACATATATATGATAGAAGTTTTATAACCAATATATCATTTATACTTAGCCACAGTCCTTGTTACATTCTTTCTTGGTATACAAGCACGAAGTCCACCATACTTGCTAATATTCTAAAACATAAAGAGTATTAGGAAAAATCTCATGATAGCTTCATCTCTGTTCCACCTTCAGTCCAGATCCATCAAGAAAGATTATCACCAATGCCATCTATATATATATAGAAAACATAAAACAAATCTAGTGAGAAATAAATTTCTCAGTAGGAAAAATCTAAACCATCAAAACACGTTAGTACGTTAGTGAAACATCATAAAATAATTATGCAACTATTTGAATGCATGAAATGAATTTGTCACAGGTGCACATGGCCTCTACATATGTATAGTATGTTGGAATGTTGCGGTCGTCTTACGCTAATCATGCATGTATTTCTATGTATTTGCACCTGATCTCTCTATATCTTGTTCTAGATGTAGTATCATAGGTTTGGTTCACAAATCTCATACTGGACTTGGAAACACAAATCAATCAAATTTACACATCAAAATCATTATTCACATAAATATTTCCATCATCTCATCATACGTACCAGAAGGATGGTTAAACCGCCATACCTTAGTCAAGTAAAATCCTACCAATTTGGGCAGGTTAATTTAATATTCTCAACCTATGAAAATTCATGTTAGTAATTCATAATACATCTCCTCTTCCTTTAGGACATATGGGTATTTATAAGGAAGGACACAACCAGGTAACCGGGTTGAGTGTAACGTATAACCGGGATAGGTATAGCAAGGGTTTGGTAGCTTGTAATCGAGATGTCCGAGATGAGGTTTAGCTAAGATACTTATGGATAGAGGAATCCAGGATTCTGGGATGGTCGGGATAAGTTCTTGGATAGATTGGATATTTATTTCCGGGATGGCCGGGGTAAGGTTAACCGGATTGGGTCTATCATAGGTAGCCGGGATGAGATTTAACTTAGATGTTTATAACCAGGATAGAAAGATTCGGGATAGCCGGGATATGTGTACTCGGGATGGTTGCAACTTATAAAGATATTCCGGGTTGTTCAGGATATATGCATCTGGGATAGAATATCATTAAGTGTGACCGGATGTCCAGGGTAGATGCACTCGGGATGGTTGTAGCTTATATAGCTATTCCGAGTTGGTCGGGGTATGTACATCCAGAATAGAATATCATTAGTTGTGACTGGGATGGTTACAATCAGGTTATTGTATCCGAGTTGGGTAGTATTACCGGGATAGTTATAATTTATATAGCTAAGTCCGGTTTGACCGGGTTGTATACCTTATGGCTTATGGATGGGGTATCATAAGTGATTATAACCAGGATGGTCGGGGCGTGTGGAAACCGGGAAGGATGTAACCTGGGTAATTTTTGACTGGTTTGTCCGGGTTTTGCTATTCTCTTACATAGAGAAATCATCACCTACCATCTTATTACTTCAACCTCAAATTTAATATTTACGTATTTGAACCATTGGTCTTCATACCATTCAACCTCTACTTCCAAACGTTAATATTAACAATTCCTATAGATTATTAAGTTACTTCTAAAATCATCAAGTGTAACTTCCTTGACGCTAATAATTCAACTTATAAATCTTCACCTATACTGGGTTTAAAATCATTGTATCCTCATCATAAAATAACCTTTAAAACATAGATTTTTCCAGCTTAAATAAAAACTATAAGTCTGGCCAACTAAGCGCATAAGTTAATCCTAAACAAATACTTAATTAGAGATTGAAGCCTAGCCTACCTACAGTGAGTTCGATTGTCCGGGTAGATGGTTGTACTTCAATGAAGAAAGTCTTTACGTGGAAGAAAGAAAATGGAA
>CM023945.1:469507-554593 GCA_013407115.1 Glycine latifolia | reverse complement strand
ATATATATATATATATATATATATATATATATATATATATATATATAAGACGATAGAAACAAGGCCACTTTTTGAGCAAACAAAGGTGATAGAGAATAAAAGGCTTAAAGAGTGAGTGGTAGTATGATAAAGTCTAGAGCTAAAAGTTACATGCAGAAATTCTGGATGCCAAGGCTATTTATACTACTTTAATTAGTTCAGATTTGAAGGTTTTGGTTGGGTTAAAACTGATTTTAGAAGTTAGTTTAGTTAGGTTTTAACTAAGTAATCATTTCATTGGGGGATATTATGCCTAAACCTTATCTTACGTACTAGATTTTTCTTTAAAATATTCTTTCCCCTTATGCACGTGGAGCTTGGCTGAAGATATTCACGACAATAGACAAATATATCTGCTGCATCAATTGTTTAATATTTTAAAGAAAGATTCCATGCATTAATGACTATGTAGTTAGGTGGAAAGCTTGTACAAATGACCAATTTTGATTGGTTCTTTAATATTTGACTTGAGATATTTCCTTGCAGCTTATTCTCCTAAGCTTCCAAGTGAATTTCCTTAAAATATTTAACTATCATCATAATTCCATAATTCAATATAAACTCAAGATATAATTGTGAGGATGTTACATAAATTGCCCCCACTATTTATTTATTTATATATGTGTAATAAAAAATTTTAACCCTATAAAAAATATATATTGTCCCTATTAGATAATCTTTTTAAAAATATATAAATATATAAGAAATAAAAAAGAGAGAATAAATTGATACTAATTTTACTATTTTATCATTTTAATTTTTAGATTTAATTACTATTTTGGTCCTCCAATTTATTTTTTAGGTTCAATTTGGTCCTTTTAGTTTGAAAAGGTTCAATTAAGTTCTTTATTAATTCCCAAACAGAGCAAGAAAGGAATTGAGAGAGTTTGTCATTCAAGATGTTTCTCTACAATTAATTTTGTGAATAATAGAAGCTTAATTGCATGGGAGAGGATGAATGATTAAAGAATTGTTTATTTTATACATAGAAAGATATTTTTATAGTATTGACAATGAAACAATCATAGAGCATTTTCAATGAAAATACATAAAGGACAATTATAATCGGTAAAAACTTAAGTATTTTGGATTATTCTTTTTTCATGACAATATGTATTTTGTAAAAATTAAAAATATTTTTTTTTAAAATATTACAAACCATTTCTTGCCCCTACTAAGAAAATTCCTGGATCCATCATTGGCATTAAGTATTCATAAATGCACAGACCCAATGTCCATATATTAATGTCTATTAAGACATACAAAAACACATAAAGCTTTCATCTAAAAGAATTCAGATGTTAATAAGAATACTTGGCATTTATTTGCATAAATCAAAGTATTAAAGGATTTGATTTATCTTATAACTAACACACAAGCCCACAAATGCACAATCACTTACGCATGCGTGTGCACGTGACACACCAAAAAATTATTTCTATTATTATTTTAAAAAATTAGTTTATAAAGCATATAAAATAGAAAAAAAAATTCATTAACAATAGAGTTTAACTTCTATGTTATAATGTAAAAAAAAGTATTACTGACTAATAAAAATAAGACAAACATAACTTTTAAGATAATTATTATAAAAGTTAACAAATTTACTTAACATGATAATATTTCTTATATTATATTCATTTATATTAAAATATATTAAATGAAAAAGAATAATTACATAAATTTGCTATATACTTTGAGAATTTTATTATTAGTATTATTATTAATAATATAATATATTTAGTAAGTTTAATATGTATTATAAAATGTGTATGATATTTTTAATATAAATCTATTTATATTAAAAATGTTCCATTAAATTAAAAGTAATCATTCAGAATTTAATAGCTTTAAATGTAATGCTCTTCATGACAAAAAAGAAAACTTATAAAAGAATATAAAATCTCAAAATTATAGTAATATGAAAATATCTCTTGTATAATAAATAAAGTCAAATAAATAAGTCTTTACATAAATAAAAATAGTATCTTCAAAATATGGACATCTAAATTAAATGAATATTAAAAATATAACGAAAGTGACGGTATGTGATGTCTTATTCTGAAGTACTAACAAATCTAAAAAAAATGTAACTAAGAAAACTATGTCTTCAAGTCTCCTCAAACTCAGCAACTTCTTCTTCATGCTATGAAAATAACACTTATAATTAGATGGTAATTCCAGTGAATAAAACAACATAAGTTCACAATAGTATTATTCTCAGCCAGCACAATAATCAAGAAAATCTATCATGGTACCCACAATGAATTTAATATAAGATTATATATGTATATATTTACCCACCAATAAAATTATATTAAACAATCACAATTCATGAAATTTTGAATAAATAAAATATTTAAATTAACGGAAATACACTACTAGAAAAAGCATCTTCGACTACGGTTTTGAACCATCTTTGAAGTCAGCATCATGGAAAGTTAATACTTTTCACAAAGGTTCCTTAATCGTCTTAGAATGGGAGATTTGACTTTAATTTCGTAAGAAACCGTCTTTAAAAAATCATCATTTTAAGACAGTTTTCAAGTAAAAGCCATCTTAGAAGTGTAACTTTTTAAGAATGTTTTTACATGAAAATCATTTTAGAATCCTTAATTTTTTTTTAAAAATTGAAAATTGTAAGATAGTTTTCTAAAAACCCTCTTAAAAAGTAGATTTTGTATGACGATTTTCAGAGAACCGTCTTAGAATGTTTTTTTTTTAAAATAAAAAATGCCAACACGTCTATTATAGACATTATATATCAAATCATTGATCATTTAAAAAATAAATAAATGATCTCCACTCTTCTTTCCAATTAAAAAAGGACATAAATTTAGCTTTTGAATGAAAGAGAATGATATGAAATCAATGATCATTTAAAAAAATTAACTCCAATTTAATCTATCAATAGTAGAAAACATGACATCATGCATTCCTTCAAATTCCGGCTGAGACAAGTTATGAAAGTATTTTCTTCAATTGGTTCCTGTCAGCCTATAATAGAAAACAAGTTATGATAAATTTCACCAAAAAATATAGTGAGAATGAGATAAAAGACTAAGTAAATTATGTAATTGGAATAACTATGTTATTTTAGACTAACAATATGGTAAAAAAATAGTGACAACACAATTTTCTAAAGAGAGGAAAAGGAAATCACCCTAGAAAACTAAAGAGGAAAAGAAACTAAAGTATATATTCTCCATTGACAAGAGTGGTTTTGGACCAGGTTGGGGGATTTGCAAATGATGTAGTTATTAAAGAGGTCGTTGATGAAACTTTTCACATATGCAAGGAGTTGATAAATGGCATTGTTCTTGTAAGCTGTGATTCAATTTGTGTGTCAATAAAAGTAAGGTTTTCTTTATCTTGCAAAGTTTGCATTCTAAATCTTTGTTGCTAGATATATTCTCTAGATTTTTATTTATAACTTCATATATATGATATATATACTTCTCTACTCTCTAGTATCTTTTGTCCAAATGTTAGAAAATTCATTGTGTCATCTCAAATGAAGTAAATATATATTCTATACTCACGAAAAGTGTAGAGATCTTAAGCTAATTGTTTTGATGCTTCATCAAATTTTCTTTGCCATCCGATGTTCTTGATAGTTGATCAGAAATTTGCAAAGTATTTGAATGATCTAATAATTGAGATTTGAAGACTTGTGAAGCTAAGTCAGCCAGAAATATCAAACTTCAAATTGGTAGCTGGAGGAGTATAGTGCATACAATAGCAAGAGAATTAGAATATCTTGACAAACTCTTTATAATTTGTACAATAAAGAATTATCAAATACTTTTTTGTGTTAAGATTTTTTTTTATCTTGGTTGAGGTTGGATGAAGGAGATTGGACACAATGGCGGCAGTAGTTGGAAGAACTTGTTTCAGAATTACTTAACACCAAATTTATCTTGATCTGTTTCTCACTTATCACCCAGGTTGATTATAAGGAGGCATGAGCTATAATTAGATGAATTTGGCTATTAAATTTATCTTGTACTTTTAGAGGTGATTGTTCTGTTGTTGACATTTTCTGTCTCTGGGTGTATAGGTTGTTCAATTGGAGTTTTTATCGGCCAAATGTAGCTCTTCTATTTGTATCATCATAATTGGGGACTTAATTTTACACAAACCTTTGATTATCTAGTACATTTAATGAAAAGCAATATAGATTTTATATGACTTAATTTTTTGGAATATGACAAGAGTAAAACTTGTTGTTGCAGGATATGTTCGAGAAGAAAAGGAACATATTAGGACCAACATGAGTACTTGCACTAGCTGGAACTTAGGCATACTAAAAGCATCATGAGCTCCAGGGGAAAAATATTGTAGTAATAACCAATGGAGCAAACATGAATTTTGATAAACTTCGGGTTGTAACTGAACTTACTAATGTTGGTTGTAAACAAGAGGCTATGTTGGCAACTGTTATGGCAGAGGAGTCTGGCAATTTCAAACAATTTTTTGAATTGGTATGTATGCTACTTTAACACTATTTCTATAAGTGTTCTTCATGTTTGTACTTATTTTCTATCTTGTATGGCAGGTGGGGCAGATGAACATCACAAAATTCAAATTCAGATATAACTCGAATGAGAAGGCGGTTGTCCTTTACAAGTGAGATCATAATAGCCTGATCATTATTTTATCCATTGTCAATCAATTTTTAAAAAGCAATACGTTGCCTGAATATTGACATCTCTCTATCCCAATTTATTAGTTTTTATATTTGACTATCATTTTCTCTAGTGCAAATATTTGTTAACAACTTGTATTATGTCAAGGTAGCCCATAGTATTTATTGTCTCAATTGTATTTGGATGCAGTGTTGGGGTTCATACAGTCTTCAAACTAATAACAATGCAGGTGAGGATGGAATCTTCTTAGCTCAAACCTTACAATCTCACAGAAAGTGACTTGGTGAAAGACCACCTACATTACTTGGTATATTGGCCACAAAAAATCTTTCATAGTGAAGCTTATTATCACATTAGAGTTTTATCTTGTTAACTTGCATTGATCTTTAATGCAAATTTTTATATGAGGTGAAAATCCAATTCTGATTGGAGAATAGTACTAAAAGCACATAAAGAGCTGCATCTAAGTTTTGTCCTTTATGCATTTTCTTTATTGTTCCTTTGACAAATACATATTTGATGGGTTGTGACGTTTCATATACTACAATATGTATCTTTAGAGTTCCCATCATCAATTAATACACCTCAGTAGCAGAAAAGGTATGAACTGTTATAGCCACTTGTTTACTTTCTAAACCTTTTATTGCCTTGGGTTTTATTTTTTATTTTTTCATTTTCTTTATGCATATCTAATTTGTCTTCATTATTGCAGACTATATAGAGCTTATCATAAGCTTTTTGTATCCATGCATGATAAAGGAATTAGGCCACACAAAACTCAATTTAGAAGAGATGAAAACTACGATGATTCTTTAGATATGTGTCAATGATTGAATGGGTTTGCATAAATTTTACTCAATAATAAAATGTGTTAGAAAAAGTATGTTAAAGATCATATTGTTATTTGTTAGCATTCTTGTTCATGGCTTTGTTCTTAATTAAAGTATTATTATTATCATTATTATTATTATTATTATTATTATTATTATTATTATTTATTTTATTTATTTGCAAAAAACAATATCAGTTGGTCTAAAACCGATGTAGAAAGTGTCTTTACCACATACGTTTTGGCCAAAACCATGTGGTAAGCACATTCAAGATCGATTTTTTCAGAACCATTGTAGAAAACAATTTAGATTACACAATTTTGGCCACATTTCTACAACGATTTCAGTCAGAACCGATGTAGATATTGAGTTTCAACATTGGTTTTAAAATCAATGTTGAAACCCCTCCATAATCGATGTTAAAGCCCTTTTATGTAGTAGTGCTGCCTTGGAAAGGTACTTTCAGATCATCTAGAAATGGGCAGAGATAGTAACAAGAATCTTCATAATAACCTTGTAAGCTACATTGCAAAGGCTTTTAGGACGATGTTCTTCCAAATGAATTGGTTAATCAACTTTTGAAATGAGTACAACTAGAGTTTCTAGAATAGCTGGATCAGCAAAACCATCCCTACAGGCATCTACCATCATTTTTCAAAGATCATCACCAATAACTAGCCAATATTGCTTATAGAAAAAAGGTTGAAATCCATCAGGCCCAGGAGCCTTAAAGTATTTCATCCCTATCACAGCAGGTCTAACTTCCTCCTTAGTAACTAGGGCAAGGAGAGTAGTATACCCCTCCTCAAGAATATAGGATCAAATTAAGAAAGGGCATCATTATTGTTACCAGAGAATAAAGATTTATAATGCATGATAGTTGAAATACAATAAATCACACTAGAAGAAGGATACAATAACCTGAGAAAGTGCATTATTATAGTCATCAAAGAATAGGGATTTATAGTATTTGATAGTTGAAATACAATAAATCACACTAAAAGGAGAGTTGAAATACAATAAACTTAGAAATATTTTTGCAATGGAAGTGATTTTACAATCAAAACGTGTTCTTAGAGAACTGTCATCTAATGACACTACTTAGGTTTTCAAAAAAGAGTTATGGACTATCGTCCAGTGATTAACAAAACAATAACTTAAAGTGTATTTCAATATGAAACTTGTGTGGAAATTTGTGTCCATAAGAAGCCTTAAGAAATACTCATAGAAACTTAATAAGAGTAGTATAAACACTTAGTTTATACTAGTTCACTCAACCTGAGGTATGTCTAGTTCTCCTTGACAAAATTGTGAAGAGTTCCACTAATCAATATTTGACTATAACAAGTATTTTAACCTATCACTTCTGGCTTTACAATTATTATCTAGACTACTACTGGCACAACCCTTAGACCCCTTTTGAATTTAAAAATACCTAAGTATTGTTTTATTAGTAAGTCATTCTTGACTTTCACAAACAAACAATTTGTAGAATCATAGATTCTATCACTCAAATAGTGTGTTTACAATGAAGTAATCTTTAGTACAATAACTTTTCTATGTAAAGGATAGACTTAATAAGCATTGTGTTTCACTCAGTAGTATTTCTCTTTGATTCTTGCTCACTTCTTCTCAATGTATGAATAATGTTTATCAGTTGGTTTTGATACACTTTTTATAAGAGAAGGATGATCGAATCATTGTGGGATCTTGTGCATTCAATTTTTGACTGTTGTCTATCTTGTTCTTTTGGCACCTATTGGGAAGAAATGGAAATAGAATGGTCATAGCATGTGTGACATGTTCTCCTCAATGAGAATGATTGTGAATCAATTCTTTCTAAATTTGTCCTTCACATTTTAATTTTTAACATTAGGCATTTTTAAAAGGAAAGATAATATCATTTCATAAAATATACTTTTTATAACTAGATCCTTATACAAAGTGGACTAAATGGGTCACTCTTAAGTAATATATCATATTCATTTTTAAGTATTGAGGACAGTGGGATGCTGAAAATTATTTAGTATAAAAGAACTTTGAGTGAATGAGAGTGGATGATGATAGAGACCACTTAAGACTAGAAAGATTTTACCACATTTGCTTCAACTTATAAGTCATGTTCACTTACATATAAATGATTAATCATCATAAATTTATATATTTGTTTTCATCAAAACTAAGAGATGAATGGATTGTCTAGTGATGGATTGTCTAGTTCTAACAATCTTCCTCTTGAAGAGTAGCAAGATCTATGTTCCAAGTTCCATCCTCAAAGAAGAGCCCGTGGATTTTATTGCACTGCAACTTATTGTTTGACCATGCAAAAAAAAAGGGTGTTTCTATCCCCAAAATGAACCCATTTTTCACATGATTTTTTAAACCAGAAAAATTCTTCCTGGAGAGAATATCATTATATTCCTCTTGAAGCTTTTTCTCCAGTCTCTTCAGACTCTCTGAGTCGTCCCAATCTAGCTTGTGCTGAACCCCCTTAAGGCAAGCCTCAACAGCCTTCTTCATGTGACAAATATTGCCAAAGACTTGTTTGTTGAATTCAAAGCATCCTCCCTAACATTAGAAAGTTTTCTAGGGATGGTAGGGGCACTTCTAGACCAAATCTGGCGGACAACAGACTCAAAGTCTTTATGGGTTGCCCAATGAGCTTGGAATCTGAATGGACATTTGGGTTGCCCCTTCTAAACAATACCCCACCTTCACAGGATGGGGTTATAGTCCAAGGATCCATATCCCCAGCATGACCCCGAGCTTCTTCCACTATACACTCATTGTATACTAAAAATTCCCAGAACTTCTTAGCAGAGCTAAAAGGGCAACGGGTTTCTAAAAGAATAACAATGTTTGGGTAATACCTTTTAATTATCTCCTTTGATCTACGACGACCTTTCGCATTAACCGCTCCACGTACATTCCAAGAAAGAATCTTCAAGTCTTTAAAAATATCCTTGACAGATATTTATAAAAAGAGAGACTGCGGTCACATGACCAGGTCCATACTTTAAGTGCCAATATATAATATAACACTTCTTTATCTGAAATCAATTACTTTAAGTGCGAAAAATAGTTAAGTGGTACAAGAAATCCCATCAATAATCATAAGGGTTTACGAGGAGGTATTAATGTGTATTTGATTTAATTCAATTTGATTAAGTAATTCTTTTTTTAATTAATTTCATTACGTTTTTTAAAAGCAAAACAACTATTACTTTAATATCAATCGCACGTTGTTACACAGTCTAAGGTAGTTGACACTGATTTTAATGGAGTTCTAGAATATGTATGCAGTGCCTTCCTCTTTTGACATGACTGAAATTTAGAGGACATGGATTGGGGTGCCAATAAATATATGCACCTCAACGCTCAAACAAGTAAAAATATAAGCAAATTACTTCTTTGTTCTTAATTATAAAATTATTTTAATTAATTCACGTTACATAAAAAATAATTTAATTAATCATATTAAATTTATCAATTATTTATACTATCATTTTAAAACTACCATTTTCTTATTTTTTTTTATCCACTTAATTACTTATCATTAATGTTTAGAGAGAGAACAATTAAGTATAAATATGTAGGGAAAAATTAATATATTTAGAAATTAGAAAATAATTGTCTTATAAAAAGAGATAAACAAATTTCCAAAAAATAATTAGAGATAAAGAGAGTAGTAAAGCATCTAATAAATATGTGAGAGATTTTTACTTATTTGATAATGAAACACTGTCAATTTACTTCAAAGCAAGGCATATTCTCTCACTCCAAGGTATACAAAAGTTGTCCAACAATTGAATTGCCTTATAGTTGACTTTGATCTAAACTTTATCAATAGGGATTAAAACAGTTCAGGTCAGACTTTGGATGAATAGGGCTTAATTTGTTTTATAAAACTAAAGTCTAAGCTTAATTTGTGATCTATTATAGGCTTTTTTATATGTTTAATATGTCATTTTTAAAAGTTTGACCTAACCTATTAGTCTATTTAAATTTTTATTAACAAAATAAATTTAAATAAACTAACAAACCTATATTTAAGGCAAAAGAACCTAAATAATACAATTTAAATAAAAAATTACGAATTTGGGACTGTTTGGAAACTAATTACAAATCTGGGGTAGTAGGACACGCCCAGAACTGGGCATGATTGGTCACGCCCAGAACCAGGCGTGACTAAGGGCAGTCACGCCTGGTTCTGGGCGTGACCTGCTGCTATACAAGCCCCCAAATTTTACTTTTCCATCACTTTTTACTGTTGCGCCTTCTCTCTAAAGGTTCCTCCTTCTCTCTAAAGGTTTCTGAAGCACAACACTCTTAGCTTTTGAGTGATTTATCTCTGCACCGTGACCTACTCCTTTATTTACTGCCCTCTGTTACGTTTTCGTCACTTTTACTGTCTCGCCTTCTCTCTAAAAGTTTCCAAAGTCTAGTGTGAGTGACTCTGCAGCGTGAAGCTCTGCCAACACGTAAGTTATTTATGGATATTAGTTATTATGTTATATTATAAAATTGTTAGTGACATGTGAAATTGTTAGTGTTTATGGTTTAGTTTTGTAGAAAAATGTTTGGTATTAGGGTGCAGGGTTTAGTTTAGTTTAGGGTTTTTGGTGAACGGTTTAGGTTTAGGGTTTGGTTCTAAGTGTCTACGGTGTAGGGTTTACAGGTTAGGGTTTAGTGTTTTTGGGTGTAGGTTTGGTTATTAAATTTATTTAGTTCATTTTAGGGTTTAAGGGTTAGGGTGTAGTTTAGTTTTGTATTAAATTGTTATGTATTAGGATTTCGGGTTTAGTTTAGTGTAGGGTTTAGGCTGTAGGCGTATGGTTTACGATTTAGTGTGTAGGTTTATTTGTTTAAAGTTTTGGGTTTAAGGTGTTAGGGTTTGGGGGTTTATGGTTTAAGGTTTAAGGTTTTAGGGTCTAAGGGTTAGGAGGTATGGTTTAGTTTTTAGGGTTTCTGGTTTAGTTTAGTGTAGGGTTTAGGCTGTAGGCGTATGGGTTTACGGGTTAGGCTTCAATGTCATTTATCTTGTTTTATGAATAATTTTTTTTTATCAGTAATGGTAATAACATATTGTAACACAATTTTTTGAAATTTATGATGTCTACAGCGAAGCTCTGCGAATAAGTTGTTGTTTTTCTTTAGTGGAAGAAATGAGTTCAGGTGATGAGGAGTTTGTCCGTGTTGTGTTATTTTTTAATGAAAGGAAATTTGAAGGGCCACAGGGTGTTGTTTTTGAAGGGGAGAAAAGGCAAACATGTATTAAGCGAAGCTCAACAATGGTTGAATTACATCAGAAGATACAACAAAAATTAGGTCTGTAAGACAACCAATGTATCAGTTTGCTTACAGGAAGATTATGGCAACGTGACCAGTACATGGGTTTTCAACTTATGGATGATGAAGACATAGAATTGCTAATGGAAGAATTTTTCAAGCTGCCAACGAAAGATTTTCTAGAGTTGTACATGGACTTTACTGTAGTAGATGATGTTTTACCCATCAGGACAGTTCCTATAAAGTCTGCTATGCCTACATCGTCATATGCTGCTCCATTTGTAAACGTGTCTGAGGAAGATTCACATGACCCAACTTGGGTTATGGATGACGATGAAGAGGATGACGATGAGGAAAACATTGCAATGGAAGATCGTCTTCTTGAGGAAGATGCTAGCGCGTCGGATAATGATGACGATGGTGGTGTGCATGCGACTGGATTCCAAGCAGACACTGATGTGGGGTCGTTTGAAATCCGTCATCATCCGGACGTAGGATGTACACAATCAGAACAACCTGTTGAAGGTATGTAACATGACTGAAATGAATGATGAAGTGGTCTAAAATTTGTATATGTGTATGTTATAGTATTTTAGTGTGCATCTTATATTTATTCATCTGATTTTATATTTGAAGGTGTTGAGGTCACTCCTTTTTGGGATGGAATTCCTCATTACACATATATTGATTGGAGTCATCCAAGCAAAGAAGAATCTTTTACCGGTTCCTGTTTAGGTTCAGTGCAGGGTCCATGGAAATTAGGGGATGCGTTGTTTGTTAAACAGGAATTTGCCTCCAAAAAGGACGCACAAATTGCATGTAAGCGGAACCTCATGAAGGAGCATCAAGAAGCATATGTGGTTGAGAGCAAGCCTAACAAGTTTAGCATGAGGTGTATTGCTCATAACGAGGGTTGCCCATGGAGGATTGGGGTAATTAAACCAACGTTTGGTGAGAAGTGGATTGTTTCGAGATGGGGTGGCAACCACAATTGCCTGAATGATCATATTTCACAGGGTCATAGACAGTTTGATTCTAATGTTATTGCTTCACTTGTAGTAGGTATGTATTTTTAAAATTTCCTCTATATATCTTCAATAATGGTTCATTAAGGTTGTTCATTTTAATGTGAATGTTACATTTGCATTGTTAGGAATGATTAAGGAGGAACCGTCTGTGTCGATTGCATTGGTTTGGGAAAGGATCACCCATTCATTTGGATTTAGAGTTTCATATCGTAAGGCCTGGTATGGGAAGCAGAAAGCAATGGCAATGATTTACGGGAATTGGGAAGAATCATATGCATTTTTGCCCAGGTGGTGTGGCTACATGCTTCATTTTTCACCAGGTTCTTTTTATGATATTCAAACCAATGATTATTTTGTGGCACATCGACTGGTACAGGGAAAATGTGTGTTTCATCGCATGTTCTGGACTTTCGGACAGTGTTGCCAGAAATTTAATTTTTGCAAGCCGATGATTCAGATTGATGGCACTCATTTGTATGGGAAGTATACAGGGAAATTGTTGATTGCCACGACTCAGGATGGCAATAATGAATGTCTGCCACTGGCATTTGCCGTAGTTGAGGGGGAGACCTTGGAAGCCTGGGCATACTTCCTTGCTAACATTCACTTCCACGTTACGCAAAGGCAAAACATATGTCTCATTTCAGATAGGCACCGGAGCATACTATCTGTTGTGGCGAATCATCCTGGTTGGCAACCACCATATGCTTATCACGTGTTTTGCCTTCATCATATTGCCAGTAATTTTAATCAAAAGTTCAAGAATCAACGCTTGAAGAAGACGTTGATGAATTTAGGTATGGTTAACAAGTATTTTGAATATATTAAATGGATGTATCCGTAACTCAATTAGTGTTAATGGTATGATTGTTTTGCAGGTTATACTCCCTGTATGTCTCATTTTGAGGTGGCATTAGCACGATTTCGTGATAGCAGTCCTGAGGTTGCAGAATGGATTGATAGCATCCCGAAGGAAAAGTGGACACATGCATATGACGTAGAAGGGAGGAGATTTGGCCATATGACAACAAACTTGTCTGAATCAGTCAACAAGGTGTTGAAGGGAGCAAGAAACATGCCTATCGCCACTCTGGTGAAGCACACGTACAGCAAATTGGTTGAATATTTTGTAACCAGGGGTCAGGCGGCTATTTCACAAGTTGAGGCTTCAATGCGGCATTGCAAAATTGTGGTTGATGCTATAAGGCATAATTAGTCCGTTGCTACAAGCCACCACGTACGCACATATAATCTTGGTCAAACCTAATTTGAAGTGGAGGAGGGCTGTGAGAGGTCATATTCAGTGAATCTTGGAGAGCGTTTTTGTCAATGTGGCAAGTTTAAGGCCTTCAAATACCCATGTAGTCACACCGCAGCTGCTGCTTTACATGTTTGTCAGAATCTTTTTCAGTATGTGGATGATGTCTTCCTCGTAAGTAATTTGGTGCGGGCTTACTCAATCCCATGGCAGCCAATTGGTAATGAAGCTGCTATTCCACCGAGTGACGGTCCAGTTATCATACCCAACAGGGAAATGTTGCATGGAAAGGGTCGTCCAAAGGCCATTAGAATATGTAACGAGATGGACGAAGTCGAAACTAGTCAAAGACACCCCAGATGCAGAATTTACAAGGCTGTTGGACATAATCGGAGAGCTTGTCCTGATCGTCGGCTGTTTAATGATTTTTTAACGATGTTTGTAATACTAGTTGTATGTAAATGTATTTCATTTTAAGGGATTACAAATTGTTTCAGAATATGTTTAACCTTTCATCATGTTGATCAATTCGCATAACAAAATTTGTTTTAGACATGAAAAATACAATAACGCCATCAATTGAAATAATAAGAACAATAGAAATAACCACACTTTTTGAAATACAAAAATAACAACACTAATTAGCAGTTTCACATATGTTGTGTAGCGCACATGTCTTCTTCCATTTCGGCTACGAGTTTGGTAAAAATAGCTAAGATGTGTATTGCAGAAAAATGTTTCCAGTAGTTGGATTCTGCTAACACCTTCAACACGTCTGCATCGGTTATCAACTCTTTTATCTGATATTCGATTGTGTTGTCTGAATAAGCGTAATGGGCTGACTGTCGAAAAAAAAATTTTCTTACCACCTGTGAGTTGTGAATTCCATAAGGGGGAACCCCAACAGGCGCAACTTGCTTGATTACATCCTTCAGTGTTTCAATGTTGCATCCTGAAGGAATTTCAAATCTTATTGGATTTGTTCCAGTGAATGCATAACCCACAAAATCGGCTTGCTGTGGTATGTTCCACTTGCCATTGTAATATAGCATTGCATCATGTGTTGGGACGATAGTGGATTGAAGTAGGCTGAGTATACCATCAAGTGTTCTGTTTATGGTGCATAATATTTCTATAGGGCCAACGCTCAACATTTGTTCATTGCACATTAACATTATGCAAACATCGTTATCATTGGTGAGTTGAAGAGAATGGAAAAAATATTGCTCACTTGGATGTAGGGCTGGCTGCCTGTAGTAGATTTCGTCAACAAAATGGTGACTGCTAAGCATAAGGGTGTGGCACATCCTACTCTTCAGTGTTTCAAAAGAACACTGATTGGGAAGCCGCATTGGTATTGGAGAAGGACATTCAAAATAAACACCTGTTTCGTTGTGTTTCATCGATCCATTTGGAAAAAGGAAGGCTGATTTTGAGTTAACAATGGTCTGACTGGTTGTTTCTCCTAAGAATGCCATAGTATTCAGATAGAATGAAGTTTGTGCAGGTATGTTGTGTGCGAGTGTTTGCCTTATATAGGGGTCAATCACGCCCAAATTTTGGCGTGACACCCCTATCTGTCACGCCTAAATTGGGCGTCTTTAGTCACACCCTAATCGGGCGTGTTCAGTTGCGGCCTAATTGTTGGTATGTCATGATAAAAGGAGGAAAGTACACAAGCAGAGACAGATGCAGTTTTTTATGTGCCGAAAGCATGTTTTTTTTTAGTTTACGCTTAATATTTCTGCCAGAGACCTAGTCTACATTATTCTACCAAAAATCACAATATATATAACGGCCCAGTGTTTTAGGTGTGCGTGTGTGTATGTGTTTGTTTTGATCAACGCGATATTTGTATTCATTGGCATACAACGAAGCATAAAAATGTTAGCACACGAAATCAAACCATGACACAATTACACACATATAAATGTCTGAATATCAAATAAAGTCTATTACAAACAAAAAAAAAATCACAAACGTCAAAATAAAAACTAAAACTATGACTCAGATCGCCACGGCTGATGACGTGCTTGACGATCAGGCAACCTTCATCTACGACAGAACCGAGAAGAGCCTGCCTAGGGAGAGCCTGCCTCACCATGGCCTACATCTGCAGGTGGGTATGCATGTCCCTGATCTGGCGATGGTGGGGGGGGGGGATAATGAGGAGATGGGGTGGCATTTTCTGCATGTCCTAGCCAATTGTTAGACTTTTGGCAAGCGTACCAATTGTCGTTGTAAGTTACAAAATTTATAAAAGTTCGTCTCCACAGGGACTTGATTTTTACTCAGTTAATTCAAATAAAGCTTAACAATTTAATAGTTATGTACAATGAGTGTGAACAGAGTTTCATGTAGTTGTGGATTAACAGAAATTATGAAAATTTAGAAGAAACGGAAATAATAAATTTAGTACGGAAGATTATGAGTAATTACGGAAAATTACGAAAGATTACAGAAAATAAAACGAGTTTGATTAATTTGAGAACGTAGGATTGGATTTCATTGTTCGTACCCTTAGTATTCAATTAATATTACCATGCATAAGTTATTTTCTTTTATTATTGATGCACACATAAAATCACCCCAAATCAATCCCTCGCATTTGAGAATCCTAAGAATATTTATCAAATATCGATCCCTCGCATATGAAATAAATACCCCAGCGTTACGATTATATTCGTGTGTTATTTGCAATCTAAACGTCATGCTCTATTCCTAGCAACGTAACGTAAAGAGTAAATTATTCAGTTCAAATTCTAAGAGTACTTCCCAGTTAAACTTAGAATCCAATTTCATGAAACTAGTGATCAAGTAGAATCAAGCATTAAGAACGGAATAAATTTACCAATAATAAATAGAAAAGACTTATGCATAAATAAATATTAAAAGAGATACTTAAGGGTAAGAAGATTACATCCAATCCTTTGAGAGAAGCTAGCCAAGCATGGAGAGAACCTCCTTAGAAGAATAGATGAAAGAACTCATCACCGCTTCGTTTCGGCAGAGTTTCCACGCTAATCTTCACCTCTCTCACTATCCTAAACTACCTACTAACAAGATTTAAAGAAGCATGAAGCTTAGGAACAAGCTTGAGAGCAAGGGAGAAGAGAAAATTGGAGTAGCAAGAAGTGGGAAATGCTTTGGGGGTGCATGGCTATTTATAAATGGTGATCTGCTCGTGTTTAGTCGCCCAGGCGAGCCTTTTATGTGTGTTCTAGTCGCCCAGGCGAGTTAAGGGCCCAAGTTGCACGTCCACTTGGCCACTTGGAGGCCCACTTGCATGTGTTGCTCGCCCAGGCGAGCCAATTACACTACATTCACTCGCTTGGGCGAGTTAAATGTACTTCCAGAAGAGTCTTTGGGCTTTTGATGCATTATGGGCCTGATTTGCTTGCTGCACCTCCTTTTTTTGCTTTATGGTTCATTTTTGCTTGCTCTAAGTGTACAGAAGCTTCAGAATTTACGGAATCTTGCAAAATACAAAAGAAGATTGGATGAATCATCAAGAATTAAAACACATCATTAATGTTAAGCGCTGAATACAAACTAACTAGATTAGGGCAGATTTTTGATAGATATTCTTAGAAAAATACAAGATAAGTGCTTTAAATGTAACCCTAATTTCACTAAGATATGACACTTATCAACTCTCCCCAACCTAGAATCTTGCTTGTCCTCAAGCAATAGTGAAATGAGAACATGTTTTGTAAAGAATCAACTTCCCAAAAATTGCTCAGAACATATTAAATAGTTAATCTTAAGAATTTTAAACAAAAGATGAAATTCACATAACCAAAATGAGATTAAGATCATTTTACATTTCCTTTCTAAAGAATATCAGAAGAAACATGTGATTGATTCAAATAGAGGAAAACCTCTCAAAGTGTTTAATTCTCTCACAAGTAAGTGTTTAATCTCAATTCCTACACTGATACTTTATAGATTGATTTTGCAATTCATTTCCTATCAAATCAAAGTTCATAATCAACAAGGATCATCAGGGCTTTTATGGCTGGGCTTTTGGTTAGAAAAGAAATCTTGGTTTTTCTGGATATTCAAAGAACCTTTGGAATAGGAGAGCATATACAGATAGAACATTGAAATCATTACTTCCTATGTCTTCCTTTTTTTCTTCCAAGATATCTATCAATCTTTTTATTCACCCAACTTTGTACAATACTTTAAAACACAAGGAATTTGTTTCCTTTTCTTTTTCTTTTTCTTTTTCTTTCACTTCTTTTCTTTCTTTTCTTTTACTAAATCACATGAATAGCATATAGCCACATTTAAGAGTCTTTTTCATAACATGAACTTCCCAAAAGAATTTTCCCATCAACAGATCATTTCCTTTTTGCTCTCCTATCCTTAGGTAAGGTAGGGAATTCCTATCCTAAGTTAGGGTTTCAACAAAATATCAACTGTTTGGCTCAAAAAGGGTTACAAAATGGTAAATCATTATATTCATGTTGGGATAGCTTTATGGCCAGTGGCTTTAAAAGATGTTCAAAAAGAAAGAAGGCCTAAATCATATCTTTGCATCATATGTTTTAACAATTAGAAATTCATGCAAAATTACTATAAATCATATCAGTGAGGACTCTCAATATAATATATGTGGTTGCACACACTTACTAGGCTCAAGGTCTGGTTTCATGTTCAAATCAAATCAATGTTTCGAAAGATATTCTTTATTAATTTCATGTAAAGAGTCTTACCTTCATTTGATATTTGGGAAAATCATTTCATTTGTTTTTCATTCTCAAGATTTTTCAAAAATCATTTTGTTCTGATCTAATAAAAAATCAAGTTCCAAAATAATATTTGTTGATTCTTTTCAAAACACGTAATTTTTCAAGAAAATTATTTCTTTTAAGCCCCAAAAAGATTTTCTATATTAATTACAACTATAAGCAAAAAGCAAAAATTTTGGTGTATTTTTTTTCAAAAAGACATGTTACTAATATATAATACCAAAAATATCTATTAACACCAAAAAGATTATCATATAACTAACAAAGATGAAATAGTTAGTAACAATAACAGTAATATAGTAACTAAAGCAGTAAAACAGAAATAAATAACGTAAAGTATTTGAAAAGTAAAGAAAGCTGAAAATAAATAAAAACAGAGTCACAGTGTCACAAATGGTGTAAATCCGTGATATCTGATGTAGATGCCAGGGTCTACTCCAAATCATCCTCCTCTTCCTCTCTTCCTTGATCATGTACAGGGTCAGCTACAGGCTCCTGCTTAGCTCCCTGACTTCTGTCCCCTCCTGAAATATTGGCCTGTCCCCAGGCCATGCTACATGAGCGCTGAATTGCTCCGGGGTGGGCCACTGAAATGATGTAGGATCATGTCTATGTTAGTGCTAGGTGTAGTCATAGAAACTTTGATTCAGCCGCACCTGTCCTCTATGATTAGCAGCCTGTTGATCTGCCAGATGTTGCATATAAGTGTGCATCTGGAATTCCATGCGCTGTAGATGAGCGGAAATGGAATCCATGGACGCTGGCTGTGGTGGCTGCTCCTCCTGAACCTGTCTAGCTAAGCAAAATTTTTCAATAAAAGTGCGGTTAATAGGAGGTCTGATAGTCTTAGAGGGCTCCACTGGGATTCCATAGAACCGACATAGTCCTGTAATGAGTGCAGGAAATCCTAGTGCTCTATTTGCTTTTTCTGGGTTGGTTGGATGTTTGGGAGGCTCTAAGGTGACAAACTGATAAATGGAGTCAGAGATGAGCTGAGCTACATTAACAGTGATCTGTGACATACAGCTAAAAATTAGTTGACATTTGGGCATGGGTAAATCACTGTTATGGTCACTAGGAAGAATATTGCTCAGAAGGAAGGTCATCCAAATTTGGGTTAGGGTAGTCATATTAGTGCACATTAATCTAACTCTGTTACCTGTTATACTTTTGGCAAAGTCAGTACCTGGTATACACAAAAGCTGGATTAATTCTTGCTCATCAAACCCTAAGTGGATATTCCTTCTTGCTTGATATTCACATAGTTGGCCTTCTTCCAAAATTAATGGATTCCCTAGGATTTGATTGATAGCATCCGTGTCATACGGGATCCATTGTCCTCGCACAAAAGAGCGTTTGTCTCGGACTCCTTCTTGAAGTGGCCAGGCATTTGCGTAGAATTCCAAGACAATTTGAGGATCAAATTTGTGCATGGGATTGGCCAACTGCCCCTATCTCCTTCTATCCAGTTCAGCTATGAAGTCTGTGTATTCATCATCCATCAGTTGAACTTTTCTCTCTTTGAGGAACGACTAATTCTTGATAGTTTCGAATCTTTGTTGGTGTTCCTTGGTCCTAAACCTGTGAGGGTCAAATTCAATGTCTTCTAAGGGGTTTGAGCTTGACCCCTCACCTGTGTGTCTAGCTCTTTTAGAGGAGAGCTTTTTAGGTGCCATCTGCAAAAGAATTATTCAAAATAGAAAACAACATTATGGAAATGAAAACAACAAGCAATCAGCACATATATGGCAAATCTTTGCACATAGTGTTACCAAATGAGCAATTATATCATAGATGGCATTTCTTTGAAAATTTTAATTTTGTGCATTTGATACTTTCAACATTATGGATGTCCAGTCTTTGCCCATTTTTGAAATCAATCAATAGTTATTAATTGGTACCTATTAGACTCTTGTGCACTTCAGGTCATGAGTATTTATACATCCTAAATGCCACAACAAATGTAAATATGCCTTTCTTAATGAATTTTCAAGTTTTGTGCATAAAGGAGTAATTTGATCTTTGAAGCTAGCATGAGGAATGTGAAGCATATTATGCAATTTAGATTCTCTAACAAACATTCCAGAAGCAAATTCATGCAAGAAATTCAGAGGATATCATGGCTGGTTTCTTTGAAGCATTTTGTCAAACACATGGTGTGCATGGTTTGTTTTCTATGCAAATGAGTAGCCTTTGTATGTGCTTGCACCAATATTTAGAGAATGAGAAGGAGAAGAAATCAGAGTATCATCAATTTACAAAAACCACATCAATCAAGGATTTGCAAAATCTGTAACTTATTTTATCCTAGGGTTTTTGAATTTTGAAAATAAGAACCAAAGCATAAGAAATGAAAACAAAAAAGTAAAAACTATCCTATTGTGAAGCAAATAAAATTGAGATAGCAAAGGAGATACTTACCTGAATTTAGAATGGAGATGAAGGTGAGAGGGGTAGCTTGGGCAAGTTAGAGCAAATAGAATTACCAAGGAATGCTAGCCAAATGAATGAAAAACACTTACAGAGGTAAAAATATGATGCAAGTTGGTACAAAGGCTGATTTTTCCTTCTATTTTCGTATTGCAGGGCCCTGCTCGCCCAGGCGACCAAAATGGTCATGTTTTACTCGCCTGGGCGAGTTAAAACAGGTTTTTTTTTTAAATATTTTTTTTTAAGTTTCTAATTATTTGTTACTTTAACTACTCTATATTTTATATAAGCAAAATATTAAATAAAATTATAAAGCATATAAGAAGAAGGGTTAGAAGTTACTAGGTTGTCTCCTAGAAGCGCTTCTTTAACGTCATCATAGCTGGATGCTTTTGTTGTAGCTCAAACTTCTTGTTAGTGGATCACAGTGGTGAGTCTTTCGACATCACCACCCAAATAAGGTTTGATTCTGCTACCATTGACAGTCCATGTCCTCTTTGTGGCTGGATCTTCAAGGACTACAGCCCCATGTGTCATTACCTCTTTAATGATGAAGGGTCCAGACCATTTGGACTTTAGCTTACCTGGAAACAATCTTAATCAAGAATTAAATAACAAAACCTGTTGTCCAGGCTGAAAATTCTTTCTCAACAATTTCTTATCATGATAAAATTTGACTTTCTGCTTATAAAGTTTAGAATTCTCATACGCTGACAGTCTCAGTTCCTCCAATTCATGAAGTTGGATTTTTCTTTGTTCACCTACAAAAGAAGGATCAAAATTTAAATACCTGAGTGCCCAAAATGCTTTGTGCTCCAATTCAACAGGTAGATGGCATGATTTGCCGTAGACCAACTGGAAGGGTGTAAGGCCAGTGGGAGCTTTGTATGTTGTCCTATAGGCCCACAATGCTTCATCTAGCTTTTGAGACAATCCCCCGACAATCAAATGCCTCAACCTCCAGAATGTTGTGTAAAGGCATTTCATTTCTTTTGGAGATTCCACCTGTTCTCTGGCAATTATCACATCTTTGCACATATTCATGGGCATCTTTGAATAGTGTAGGCCAATAAAATCCTGACTGTAGGACTTTTGCAGCAGTCCTCTCTCCATTGTAGTGGCCTCCATATGGTGAACTGTGACAATGCCATAGGATGTTCCTTGCCTCTCCCTGAGTCACACATCTTCTCAGGAGATTATCTACTCCTATTTTGAAGAGATAAGGATCATCCCATACATAATATCTGGCATCTCTGAGAAACTTCTTCTTCTGTTGCCAAGTGTAATCTTCAGGAATTACAATGGCTGCTTTAAAGTTGGCCATCTCCGCAAACCATGGCCTTTCTGAAATGTGGAAGAGCTTCTCATCAGGGAATTCTTCTTGAATTTCCGGATCTTGGGTGGCTATTTCATCACTGGTAAGCCGAGACAGATGATCAGCTACATGATTTTCACACCCTTTCTTATCCTTGATTTCTAAATCAAATTCCTGTAGAAGCAAAACCCAATGGATAAGTCTAGGTTTAGAATCAGATTTAACTAACAAATATTTTATTGCAGCATGATCAGTAAAAATCACCACTTTAGATCCTATCAAGTATGATCTAAATTTTTTCCAAGGCATACACTATTGCAAGCAATTCTTTCTCAGTTGTTGCATAATTGATTTGAGCATCATTTAAAACTTTGCTTGCATAATGTATGACATGGAAAACTTTTTTTTTCCTTTGTCCCAAAACTGCTCCTACAGCATAATCACTTGCATCACACATGATTTCAAAATCAAGTGTCCAATCACGTGCAGTGATTATGGGTGCAGAAACTAGTTTTTGTTTCAAAGTATTGAAAGTTGTAAAGCATGAATCATCAAAATGAAATGGAACTTCTTTATTTAAAAGATTGCTCAGTGGCTTGGCAATTTTTGAAAAATCTTTAATAAACCGTCTGTAGAACCCCGCATGTCCTAGAAAACTTCTAATGCCTTTGACATTGGTTGGTGGAGGTAATTTCTCAATGACATCAACTTTAGCTTTATCCACTTCAATGCCCTGCATAGAAATCTTGTGACCTAAAACAATGCCTTCAGTCACCATGAAGTGACACTTCTCCCAATTAAGCACAAGATTAGTTTCAATACATCGCTTCAAAACAATATCAAGATTAGACAGACATAAATCAAAAGAAGTACCAAATACTGAAAAATCATCGATGAAGATTTCAATGCTTTTCTCAATAAGGTCAGAAAAAATAGCAAGCATGCACCTTTGGAAAGTGGTAGGTGCATTACAAAGACCAAAGGGCATTTTCTTATAAGCAAAGATACTGAAGGGACAAGTAAAGGCTGTTTTCTCTTGGTCTTCAAGATCAACATTAATTTGATTGTATCCTGAATAACCATCAAGAAAACAGTAATATTGCTGACCTGCTAGTCTCTCCAGCATCTGATCCATGAATGGTAGTGGAAAATGATCCTTCCTTGTGGCTTTGTTGAGCTTTCTGTAGTCAATACACATCCTCCAACCCGTAACAGTACGTGTTGGAATAAGCTCATCTTTGTCATTTTTAATTACTGTCGTGCCACTTTTCTTGGGTACTACCTGTACAGGACTTACCCATTGACTGTCTGAGATAGGATATATCATTCCAGCCTCGAGTAGCTTGACTACCTCTTTTCTGACAACTTCTTTCATGGTTGGGTTGAGTCTTCTTTGTGGCTGAGCTACAGGTTTATAGTCCTGTTCCACCAAGATTCTATGCATACAATAAGAAGGACTAATACCTATTAGATCTAAGAGTGTCCAACCAATGGCTTTGTAGTTCTCTTTCAAGACTTTCACCAATTTCTTTTCTTCCTCCTCAGAGAGATGGGCATTTATAATTACTGGCTTTTCAGAATTACATGCAAGAAAGACATATTTTAAATGTGAAGGTAATACCTTTAATTCCAGCTTTGGTTCTTCTTTTTGTTTTTCTTCTTTTATTTCTTCAAAAAGGGATTAGTGATAAGGAACTTCTTTACAAGCATTCAATTGATGAAGATATTCTGCTTCCTCTTTATCTCCATCTTCATCTTGGACTGTTTCTGTCAATGCCTTCTCCAAGCCTTCCTTCCTGTGAATAAGTCTTTTAGAGTCAGAAATTACCTCATCAAGGACATCAAATCTAAAGCATTCTCTTTTATCTGTGGGGTGCTTCATTGCTTTAAGAACATTGAACTGCACTTCATCATCTTGCACCCTTACAGTGAGTTTTCCTTCATCCACATCAATCAAGACTTTAGCAGTCTTCATGAAAGGTCTGCCAAGAATCAGTGGAACTTCACTGTCTTCATCCATGTCCATCACTACAAAATCAACTGGAAAAAAGAATTTGTCAACTTTCACCAACACATCTTCAATAATGCCATGAGGATGCTTGATGGTTCTATCAGCTAGCTGCAAAGTCATCCTTGTTGGTCTGATTTCTACTTCTCCTATCCTTTTGACCATGGTTAATGGAATGAGGTTGATGCTTGCGCCTAAGTCAAGAAGAGACTTCCCTACTGATAAATTTCCAATAGTCACAGGAATTGTGAAACTACCGGGATCTCTTGATTTTTCTGGAAGTGTCTTTTGGATTATTGCACTGCATCCAGCTCTATGGTTTCATCATCTGTGTATCTCCTCTTCTTTGTAAGTAGATCCTTCATAAATTTGGCATATGTTGGCATCTGCTCTAATGCTTCAGAAAAAGGAATGTTAATTTGTAGTTGTTTAAAAATATCAAGAAAACGCTTGTACTGCCTTTCCTTTGCCTTCTTGGATGGAGCATGTGGATATGGCATATTTTGGACTGGTGGCGGGGTTAAGACAGCTTTTCCTTTATCACTCTTTTTTCTTTTCCTCATTCTTTTCTTTTCATCTTCACTCATCACTTTTCTCTCAAATTTTTTATTTATTTCTTCATCATTTTTCTCTTTTTCTTTTTCAACTTTTTCATCCTTACTTTTTTCTACATTTCCTTCATTTTTCTTTTCCTCTTCCTCCTGTCTACCAACCACAGTCCCCCTTCTTGTTATAATGGCTTTACATTTCTCTTTAGGGTTAACTTGGGTATTGGCGGAGAAAGATCCACCTCCATGCTCAGACAGTTGCTTTGCAAGTTGTCCAACCTGCACTTCAAGATTTTTGATGGAAGCATCAGTATTCTTTTGATTGGTTATGGCCATCTGCATAAATTGATTTAAAGTGTCTTCCATTTTTGATAATCTATCCTGCTGAGCTTGGTTTTGTGGATTTCTATTAGAAGGACCTGCATATGCATTGTTAGTGGGACCTGCAAAAGGAGGATTAGAAGGAACATTATATGCATTATTATTTTGTCTCCAACCATAGGGTTGATTTGAACCTTAACCTCCTTTGTATCCTTGATAATTTTGTTGAGGTCAGGTCTGATTCTGTAGATAATGAGCCTCCTCCTCTTGTTGGCAATCACCAGGTGCTGGGCAATGGCCATTTTGATGTTCTCCGCCACAGAAATCACATCTCAAAATTTGTTGAACTTGATGAGCTGTGTGTGTTTTCTGTGATCCTCCATGCTGCATTTGTTGAGGAAGTTGGCCTATTTGTTTGGTTAAGGCCTCCAATTGTTGAGTTAACAATTTATTCTGAGCTAGAATGGCATTTTGAGTGTCTAGCTCTATTACACCTTTCCTCTGAATTGGAGATCTGTCATGGTGAGATTGGTAATCACTGGCTGCTATGGAGTCAATGATAACTATTGCTTCCTCCGGGCTTTTTGACATCATAGTTCCTCCAGATGAGGCATCAAGAATCATTTTTGTTTGAGGTCTTAAGCCACTGTAGAAAATATGTAGCTATGCAGCATCATCAAAATTGTGGTTTGGGCATCTCCGCAATAAGGATTTGAATCTCTCCCAAGTCTCACAGAGAGGTTCATCTGCTCCTTGGGAAAAAGTTGCAATGGCTGATTTTGCACTTATGAATCTTGATAAAGGAAAGAATCTAGTAATAAATTTTTCCTCCACTTCTTCCCACGAGCTCAGGCTTTTGTTTGGTTGGGACTGGAGCCACGTCTTTGCTTTACCTGTCAAAGAAAATGGAAAAGCTCTAAGGTAAACAGCTTCTGCATCCTCGTCTGAAGCTCCCATTGTACTGCATAACTCCATGAATGTGGACAAGTGAGTGTATGGATCCTCATGGTCCATCCCTGCAAAGGGATGTGAACCAATTAGACTGAGTAATGCTGGCTTCAACTCCACCACTTTGTTGTTGAAAGGAGGGACAACTATGCTGTTGTAGTGCTTCGGTCCTTGTTGGTAAGCATAGTCACCAAAAGTCCTCCTTGGTGGTCTATTTTCATCTTCCTCTCGATTAGCCATATTATCTAGAACAGGTGGCTTTTCTGATGAAGGAGGATCAATAGACGAAGTTTCCTCTGATGTCTTACTGGCTTCTAGTTTCTTTTTTCTTCCTATTTTTCCTTTCTGTTTTGGTGATTTCTGGATCAAACAAAGGTTTATCTGCAGAAGACTTACCTCGCATAAAGGAAAAAAGTACAAACTACAATATCCCGTAAGCATCAAAGTTAAAATAAAAGAGAATTTATATACAAAATCAAAACTAAAGTAAATAATGAAAATAAGAAAAAGTCCTACTAAACTGATAAATTAAATCTAAAAGAACTGAGTAAATAACTCAAATCCCCGGCAACGGTGCCAGAAACTTGTTAGACTTTTGGCAAGCATACCAATTGTCGTAAGTTACAAAATTTATAAAAGTTCGTCTCTACAGGGACTTGATTTTTACTCAGTTAATTCAAATAAAGCTTAACAGTTTAATAGTTATGTACAATGAGTGTGAACGGAGTTTCATGTAGTTGTGGATTAACAGAAATTATGAAAATTTAGAAGAAACTGAAATAATAAATTTAGTACGGAAGATTATGAGTAATTACGAAAAATTACGAAAGATTATGGAAAATAAAACGAGTTTGATTAATTTGAGAACGTAGGATTGGATTTCATCATTCGTACCCTTAGTATTCAATTAATATTACCATGCATAAGTTATTTTCTTTTATTATTGATGCACATATAAAATCACCCAAAATCGATCCCTCGCATTTGAGAATCCTAAGAATATTTATCAAATATCGATCCCTCGCATATGAAATAAATACCCCAGCGTTACGATTATATTCGCGTGTTATTTGCAATCTAAACGTTATGCTCTATTCCTAGCAACGTAACGTAAAGAGTAAATTATTCAGTTCAAATTCTAAGAGTACTTCCCAGTTAAACTTAGAATCCAATTTCATGAAACTAGTGATCAAGTAGAATCAAGCATTAAGAACGGAATAAATTTACCAATAATAAATAGAAAAGACTTATGTATAAATAAATATTAAAATAGATACTTAAGGGTAAGAAGATTATATCCAATCCTTTGAGAGAAGCTAGCCAAGCATGGAGAGAACCTCCTTAGAAGAATAGATGAAAGAACTCATCACCGCTTCGTTTCGGCAGAGTTTCCACGCTAACCTTCACCTCTCTCACTATCCTAAACTACCTACTAACAAGATTTAAAGAAGCATGAAGCTTAAGAACAAGCTTGAGAGCAAGAGAGAAGAGAAATTGGAGTAGCAAGAAGTGGGAAATGCTTTGGGGGTGCATGGCTATTTATAGATGGTGATCTGCTCGTGTTTAATCGCCCAGGCGAGCCTTTTATGTGTGTTCCAGTCGCCCAGGCGAGTTAAGGGCCCAAGTTGCACGTCCACTTGGCCACTTGGAGGCCCACTTGCATGTGTTGCTCACCCAGGCGAGCCAATTACACTACATTCACTCGCTTGGGCGAGTTAAATGTACTTCCAGAAGAGTCTTTGGGCTTTTGATGCATTATGGACCTGATTTGTTTGTTGAACCTCCTTGTTTTGCTTTATGGTTCATTTTTGCTTGCTCTAAGTGTACGAAAGCTTCAGAATTTACGGAATCTTGCAAAATACAAAAGAAGATTGGATGAATCATCAAGAATTAAAACACATCATTAATGTTAAGCGTTAAATACAAACTAACTAGATTAGGGCAGATTTTTGATAGATATTCTTAGAAAAATACAAGATAAGTGCTTTAAATGTAACCCTAATTTCACTAAGATATAACATTTATCACCAATCCCCACAACTGGCCGGAGTATAATCAACCTGATCCAACAGGTTGTCAATTTCATCAAAAGTTCACTCCCTATCAGGAACGTCACTGCTTGTCCCACACTGCGCTGATGCCATGCCCAAATTAGTCGCGTAATACACATGTTGTGACTGCGAAGCTGCCGGTGGAGGCATGTCACTCTGGCAACTGAACCCCTGATGCCCCATGTCCCCATGCTGTCTCGATTGCTGCTGAGATGATTGGTAATACAAAGGCTGACTGCCATATGTACGTCCTATTAGTGGAGGCCTATAGCAACCATCAGTGCGAGGCCTGGGAACTCGTATGGGCTCAGGAACATCGGCCATGGCTTTCCGGCGATGCTCTAATCCATGTCCCTCACATCTCCCACGGGGAACAATCACATGCATCTATGGGTCATGCTAAAGCTGTGATGGGAGTGCATGTGGGCCTGACTCCTCCAAGTGACAACTCTATCGAAACATGGACATAATGCGACCCACCTCCTCATGCAAGTAGTCCATGCTGAATCCAGGCCAGTCCTGATCGCCACTCGCACAGTACAACATCTCCAGGCCATCAAACTACAAATTACACAACAAATTCATTAGTCCAAACAATAACGCCATGAAAATGTAAATTAGTTTACAAAGTAAATTTAAACAACACTTACACCACGACCCATCTTGGTAGCCATCTTCATCACATATCGTTTCCCATTCTCCCTGTACCAAACCATGTACTCATGGTTTGGTGACATCAACCCAGTCAGTTTGGGGGGGGGGGGAAGCTCTATGTGTTGGTCCCTGATACCTCATCGACGGATAAAGGGTCTTAGCTTACGACTCCAATTATCCATCTGTTTACCTCACAGGGATAGGTCATGCATGCCCTCCAACTTCCTTGGCCTTCATGGGATTGGCTGATCCCTTCCAAATTGTCACATGCATCGGTCCGGATGAGAATATTCAACTGTGTGGAAGCATATAATTGGACTGGTAGCCATCCACAACAGTCGCTCGTGCTCAGTAGCACCAAGGAAGTGATAGTCTGCATATGGTTGCCAAACCACCTGAACAAAACAATTAAACACACAATTAGGAAAGAACGATGACTACAAACAATGCAAATTATCCAAGTCAACTTACCAAAACTTATTTAAATAAAAACACATACCTCATCCCGAGAAAGGGAATCTAATGTTACCCGATACCAGGGAAGGTCGTGTGCACGAAACCTGCCTAAAGAATTAAACCTAATTTGAAAATAAATGACATTAGACTACTTATAAGACTCATTAATACGTAGTTAATAAAAGAAAATAAGAACACATACCTGTGGCCATAATGCCACTCCTGGTGAGTAGGCTGAGGTATAGCTGGAGCAATAGGTTGGAATCTGAGCCACACCCATATTTGGAGAAGCACGTGACACCTACCTATGTCACTTCTATCTGGATCTGTACATTCGCACATTTGTCTAAACAAATGTGCAAGGACAGCAGAACCCCAGCTATACCTACCTATGTCTACCATGTCTCCTGCGAGCAAAGGGACATAGCATCAGCCGACAGTGCTTCCACCGGATTTGTCGCATAGTAGCCATGCTCCAATGATACGCGCAATGTGCGCCTTCGTAAACCGCATGACTTCTACCAGATCCCCACCTACCTCGCCCCAATGTGCATAATTCCTATCGAAGTAAGACAGGCGCATGAATCCTCCTATTAGCTCAGCCTCCTAAGCAGGATGACCAAAGACCTCCTCGACAACGGTGGCCCAATCGTCTGACGTTGCTCCGGTGACGACATTGCCTAAACCTAAGATATCAGCCACGTCTTCCAACGTAATGGTCATCTCTCCATGCGGCATGTGAAACGTATGTGTCTCTGGTCTCCACCTCTCAACCAGAGCACTGATAAGCGCAGGATCGATCTAAAGGCAAGTTTAAAATAATCAATGCGTATGCACACTTATAAATCAAAACATTTATAGGAATCACTTCATATGTATCATTCTTCAATTAAAAAATTTATACCTGAATATGTCGCATGCGTGCGACATGTAGGAATAATCCTTCCTGTCCTAACATCGCCGCAACGATTGCAGGAATATCATCACAGTCTAGCCCCCTTGCGACTTTACCACGTCGCGTCTTTAACACTCGACATCTTTCCTCGTTCCACATAGCCTGTGAAACGTGAGTTCGCTGGGTACGCCTCTGCAACACCCCCCCACTTATACGGGGTAGGCATAACATGGGTCGTCAGATCCCTTCCGTCACCTTCGTGATCGGATCCAGACCGTGAAGACGCCGAAGATGATGAAGCAGCCATCTATGAGACTATTTTACTATAATCAAAACAATATTATAATTAATAAATTAATGTATTGTAATTAAATTACAATACAAATAAATTACCTTAACCCTAAACTGAACTATTTAAATTTAATCAAAAAATTGTAATTTTAACAATAAATCCTTAACACTAAATCCCATATACTAAACCATTAACCCTAAAATCATTATCCCTAAATTAAACCCTAATCCAAAAAATCCTAATCCATTTGTAAATACAATGAATATCTAATCTAATAAACCAAGAGGGGAGGGGTGAATTGGTTTATAAAACTTTTTGACTTTTCTTGCAAATTCAAACTCAGCGGAAGATAAACAATGGATCGTATCTTTAAACCAAACACTTTTAATAAGCAATATTCTCTTTTCCAATCACTTAACTCTTATGCTGAAACAAAATCAGAATTGATTCACAATCCAATACCACAAGCAATTAAATGTAATGTAAATCAAAAACACAATTACACACAAATTTATACTGGTTCACCTCTAACCACTTGAGGCTACATCCAGTTGTCTTCTAATCTAAACCAGATTAGAGTTCCACTAACAAGATTCAGTTCTTTACAAGCAATCAACCAAGTCTCTTTCACCCACCCTAGGCAAAATTCTAAATCTAACACTAAGATTTATCTAAAGACTTTAGAACCTGAGCACACCACTCAGTTCTACCCACTAGAAACACTATCTAGTAATGCTTTAAAGAATTCTAACTTGTTACATGGATAGTTTCAACACAAACTAAACAATACAAATAAAATTTCCCAAATAATAAAACTAAAGATTCAAGAAGGACATCACCTTAATCCTTTTGCAGCAGAAAAGGAATTATACGAAATTTAAAACCTGTGATGTTGAATGAACATGCAGTCTTGAATGATCTTGCAACAGATTAATGCATGAATGTTCACTATAAAACTCCTTCTTTTACTCTAGCTTCATGATTCTCTATTTGAAGAACAACCCAATTGAAAAAGACTCTTTCTTCACATTAAAGCACTCAGAGAATGTTAATACACTTTTGTAATGAAAGCTCTCGAATTATGTAACTCTCAGATTGTGAGTCAATGCATGCTATTTATAAAAAAACAGATTTAACAGACTGTAATCGATTATTTCGTCACTGTAATCGATTATTTTAACTAATGTAATCGATTAATTCGACTATTTAATCGATTAAAGTGTTCGTAGCAGTTCTGGAAAATAAACATGATCAATGTAATCGATTATTTCATGATTTAATCGATTATTCCAGTGAGCTTCCCTTTCTGCCTCTAGCCTATTTAATCGATTACGATTACTTTGTAATCGATTAAATCACCTTCTATACTACACTGGATTATGCAGAATGCTTATGTAATCGATTATTAACCTATGTAATCGATTATTACAGTCTTAAAACATTTTATGCATATTTGAAACTCATCAATGCATTTCTAACTCAATGCATATGGTTATTACTTTATATCTAAGCATGAATGCATGTTGATTTAGTTTTATTAGTAGCTGCAAAGGGATTTTTGGGTTATTCCTTTTAATGAACCACACTAAACAAACAAAATAAAAATTACAAAGCATGAATCAAATATCAAAATTCTTCTTCTTGAGATTCTTCAATCCACTTGAATCTAACACCATTAACTAAACAAAAATTCCTAAACCCTAACCCGTAACCATTGACCCCTAAACACTAAGTTAATTTAGTAAAATAATTTTAATTTAAAAAATAAATCCTAAACCCTAACTAAACCTTAAACACTAAGTAAATTCACTGCTTCAATTTTAATTATACAACTTAACCCTAAACCGAAATCGTTACCCTTAAACTAAACCATAAACACTAAGTAAACCCTAAACCCTAAGTAAACCCTAAACACTAACTGAATAATACATGAGTGTGGTTAAGTTTTCATGGTTCAAAGTACAGAACTATATCTTAATGCAGAGTGGTTCAAGACTATATCTTAATGGTAGGTGTAGTGTTATCGTGCTAGCCTAGCATTTTATAGCCACCATTCGAAGTAGGTCGTTTTAGTTAACTAACTATATAGGAAAAAGATTGGTGGACACCAAATCCTATTTAACACCTAGATAGAGAAATGTAGGTATGATGGATAATATAATGCGATAAAAAATAACTAAATTCACTTCTACAATTTTAATTATACAACTTAACCCTAAACCGAAATCGTTACCCTTAAACTAAACCATAAACACTAGGTAAACTATAAACCCTGAGTAAACCCTAAACATTAACTATATTCATTTCAACAATTTTAGTTATCCAACTTAACCCTAAACCCAAATCGTAACCCTTAAACTAAACCCTAAACACTAAGTAAATTCAATTCAACAATTTTAATTATACAACTTAACCCTACACCCAATACCTAAACCCTTAAACTAAACCATACTTCGTAAACCCTAATTCATAATCATTCAACCCTAAACTGAACTAACTAAATTTATTAAAATTATTGTAATTGACAACTAAACCCTAAACTAAACTAAATCCTATAACCTAAAGCCTAATATTTTCCTACAACATGAAATAAATAATGTGGCTCTAACAAATTTAAAAATCAACAAAAAAATATATTAAATAATACTCATAATTAATAAATTAACTTACTTGTTGGCAGAGTTTCGGTGTAGAGATAAATCACTCAAAAGCTAAGAGTATTGTGCTTCAGAAACCTTTGGAGAGAAGGAGGAACCTTTAGAGAGAAGGCGCAACAGTAAAAAGTGATGCAAAAGTGAAATCTGGGAGGCTTTTATAACAGCAGGTCACGCCCAGAACCAGGCGTGACTGCCCTCTTAGTCACGCCTGGTTCTGGGCGTGACCAGTCATGCCCAGTTCTGGGCGTGTCCTACTGCCTCAGATTTGTAATTAGTTTCCAAACAGCTCCAAATTCGTAATTTTTTATTTAAATTGTATTATTTAGGTTCTTTTGCCCTATATTTAAATATGCTAAGTTAAATATATCATTTCTATTCAAATTTAGTTTTTAAAACAATAAAAAATGAAAAAAATAATGTAACATTAAATAGAAAAAACGCTAAGATAAAAGGCTAACTTAAAAGACATATGATAAAGAAAAAAGTTAATCTAAAACACATGGAAAACTAACATAGAATGGTAAAAACCATACGATTCAACAAGACCAAGAATCTATATATTAGTGACTTACAGATCATACTGTCAGCCATAGTGTAACGTACTATTATTTATTTTGATATGTTAAATAATATGATCTTGGTCTTATTGATTTATTTAATTAATAATATTATTGGTAGTATTTATATATATATATATATATATATATATATATATATATTACATATAAATGCATTAGCATATTATGTCTAATAGATATAGATTTTTTTATAAGTCTAAGTCTAACCTAACGTATTTAAATAAATAAATTTTTAAAAAAATCAAACCTAATCTTTTTAATAAATAGATCAGACTTTAAACATGAACCAGAACATAGATTTCTATTTGAAGTCTAATCTATTTCTATTCCTAATTATCAAGTTATTTAGGTTATTGATACTATTAGACTAAGATGATTTGTCTTGCCAAATTGAACTTCTCAATCCCAATTGTGAACTATTACCAAATATTTATTCTACAATAATCTAGAAAGCTTGAATTCAAGGTTCCTTAACAAGATTTTGACTTGGACATATAGAATCACGTATGAAAATATCACTTTATTCTAAAATAAGTTGACTTAATGGAAAGGAATTAATTAGGTGCTAAAAGAAACTCCAATTACCTTCTAGTTATATAAAAAAAAATAGAAACAATATCTTATTTTTATTTATTTATTTAATCTCAAAACAAGTGCTTCCAATCTCGTTTCAAATTTCATACAATCTGGTTTCTTCTCGCTACTTGAGCCTAATGAATATTTTGCGATGCAGAAGTGAATCTCCCAACGTGTTGAAACATTTCACAACTGGAAATCACCCAAATACTTTAATTTAATGCAAGGATCCAAAGTCCACTTGATTTGTGAGTGAGTGTGTAATGGACAACGCCCCACCCAATGCACTTTTCTAGCTGGCAAACCTGTCTCTAATTTCTTTTCTATTAACTTTATATATATATATATATATATATATATATATATATATATATATAATTTTTTTTTTCCTTTAGGGATTCCCCACCTGATCGATTGTCACAAAAGCTAGGATTTGGTACCCATCGTTAGATTACCTTTTAATTTGGAGATAAATATCGTGTTACCTGTTACACACGCATCTCGTGAACAAAAGGGTGAGTATTATATTCTCTTCTCTCCTTGAATAGAAAGACATGATTGGCACCCACAATATGTTGTGGGATTCTTAAATCATAACTATAGCATTATATTGATGAAAGAATTACAATTTAAGTACTTTACTAGTATTTTGGACCCGTGCCCATGTCGTTCCGCTCCGCTCCGCTTCTCGTTCCGCGTTGTACTAACTCTAATTTTCTTCACAAGTTAATGTGTAAAATTGTGGAAAAAGCATTTGGTCCAAGGATTATGTGGTGAGAACCGTGAATACTACATGTCATTCTTCCAAATTTTTTTGTAAATTTTGATTGTGAAGTGAATCTTTGGAAGATTTAATCATTCATATAAGTTATGTACTTTGAATCAACTGGAATAATCTCACAACACCACAATTTATTAGTAAACCAAAGACCAAACCAGTTTTTGGTGGTAGCATCTCAGTAAAGAAAAGAAAGATCCGGCAGCTTCCAAATTTTTCAGAAGTTATTATCTTGGCATCCATTTTCATGACTATTATGACTGACTTTGTAATCTTCATTTAATTCAAAAATTGTGCTTCCATTGATTGAAATTAGAGGCCTCCAACCAAGCTTTAAGTTGGTCCTACATGAAAATGGTGTTACTTGTGACATAATAGTCATGAAAAAAGCCTGCTACATCAGAATATAATAGTTATAGATATAGTTCTTGTTTCCAATACCTACTTTCTTTAATAAACCTGTTCGAGTCCATAAACCTTCCATAGCTGCTATTCTCTCTTTTTTTTGAATTTTTTTAATAAAACAAAAAAAACTTTTTCATACTCTACATGTTAGCTTTGTTTGTACATGAAAACAATTGGCATAACGGCACCAATATGCATTCCAAACCTTGTTATTATATTTTTTTATCCAATTAAAAGTAAGAATTAGTTTTCCATATCCTACACATATTTCCCATATTAAAACACAATACCAAATCATACAGAAACCAAAGATCCAATGAAACAATAAATAAAAAACCAAGAACTGAAAAGAAATGGAATTGAAATCAACCAAGGAGCATCAAATGAAGATAAGGTATGTATCTGTCACTTTTATTAACAATAACAAAACAAACCCACATACATTGAAGGAAAATTACATGACTAAGGTATACAATTACCAAACATGTAGACTATGTGATTAAGTGTTCACATTATCTCTTAATTTTTAGTCTAATGACTGCAGTTCTCTCCCTGTAACTAACTTATTTTCACAATCCCACTATTTTCTTGGCCACTATGTGACTGTTGCCTTTGACTAAGTCTTTTCTTTAAGTACAAATTGCTTTGCAAAAAGATAATGTGACATAATTGTTTTGAAAACAAAGAAAAAGCACATAATTGCTTTGCAGAATATAAAATATATCTGCTAAGATACATGACACCCCAACATAGATGATAAGCACTAAACAGGCCACAGTTTTGTTGCTAAATTTAGAAATGACTTCACAGTTCTTCCTATTTTTTCAATGTACAATGAAACAATTACACTTCTATTTCCATAATTTCACTTCATTTCATTCCATTTGGCTAAATTTCCACACGATGAACTTAATTCCTAAAGAAAATAAAAAACTGGGAACAATTTTATTTATGAGAACAAAAGTGGGCAAAACAATTGTCTACCAGTATTAAATCCTGCAAATCAATTAAAAGTATAATGTCAAACCAAAATCTTCTAATCAAATGTTTTACTAAATAAAATTTGGAATTACCTGAATAGGATTTATAGTGTTGGTGATTGTTCTGAAAAAGTGTTTTGAAAATCATTATCCAAATTTTGGATTCATCTTATTATTTGGATACTCAATTTCAACAAAATCCATAGAAAAGATTCTAATATGAAATGCATTACTTGCTATAAAATGCATTTCTATTTGATGGTCTGAAGACAACTCAAAAAATTTGGCTAATTCTTTTCCACGCTTTTTAAATTCCAAATTATCAAGGAAGATATGAAGAAAGTTGTTGTAGAATCTATGACATAAATTTCATCATCATATATATGTTCTTTGTAATGAGAGAGGAAATTGGAATCAATCTTGATTGTATCCTACTCATTTAAGAAAAAAATATAAAAACATATCAGTACAAATACATAACATTTTTTAAGGAACTACTTACAATAACTTATCAAACAATGAAAAATCTGAGTTTTAATTTTTAAAAATTAAAATATATAAAAAGATGTAAAAAAAAATAGTATTGTGATACCAGTGTCAAAGCTTCTTGCTTCACTATATGTCATTTTTTCATTATTCTCTTTCCCAAAATTATTGTATATACATTCTGATAACATTGTTTAGAAATTAAAGCTACAAGGTATCAATTATGTGTATAATAATTAAGCATCAAAGATTAATCTAGACATCAGCCACTCATTGAAAGAAAATTCTCACCAACCAAAATGCAATAAATAAGGTAAACCACTAAGCCTTAACCTCTTGAGCATCTATGTATTGAACTTGTAATCGACTCTGCACACAAATACACTTATAGATTGCCTTTTACATATAACAAATATCAGATTGACTATCATGCTGGAAACCAAATACAGAACATGAAACTCTTTATATTGAAAGACAAGTAAGTTGTTACCATTAGCATATTTGTATCTAGATCCTAGATTGTTATCATTTTAATTTGATCACTTAGTTTATTTGCTCATTTGATTGGTTTGTATAAATTCTATGTTTTCATCAAGCCATATATGTTTACAAAATTTGGCATTCTTTGGAATGGTTTGTTATACTTTCAAAAGCCAAAGACAGATTTACACCTGTGCTTTGTAGGAAGAGCTTTCATTGCCCTTGCATATGCCGCTGCCTGTATGCACTATCACCAAGTTAAATTTTTGAACAAAGCTTAATTAAGATAGAAAGCAACACACTATTTAAAGTAATAAAGTTTGAAATGAAGAACAAATTGAAAATGCGCTCAACAGCATCATCAATTCTTGCATAGACAAATTGAAATAGGTCAGAAACACAAACAAATAATAAAACTTGTTAGCAATTGTATATTTGTATTCCTTAACCAAAAAAAAGTTTCAGCGTGCACCATTTAAGAATTTAATCAATAGCTAATGAGATAACAAAAAGTAAGAAATGAAAATAAATGTCAAAGGCAACAAAAAAATAGTTGTTAAAAGTTAAAACCGTACATTCAAACAGCAGAACTCCAAGGTGACATGAAGACAAAAATTGCAAGGATAACCAACAAAGATCATGTACCTCATGATTTTCTTTGTCTGACATCCTGAAAAAGCTTCTAGATACTCCAGAAAATTTAATGTTATTCTTCACAAAAAGATGTTGAAAGCAAGGAAAAGTTAAACAATATAAAGCACATAATGAATCCGTAATAATCAGATGCAGGATAAGTTTACCTCAAAAAGTTTATGAGCTTTCAAGGATTGATGATGCGAACTTCAAGAAGAAACCAAGAAAGTATTATTCTGTAATCTCTAATCTCTAATCTCTAATCTCTAATCTCTAATCTCTAATCTCTAATCTCTAATGTCACACAGTACAAAAGTTTTTATGTAAAACAATCTATCAGTACTAAATGATAATGGAATCTAGCCAACAAAGACTCCTAAATAATACATATCAATACCAACAGCTTGTTCATACAAATACCATGCTATATTACATATGGTAAAGAGCATTCTTAGCATAAGGGCGATTAGTTTCAAGAACACCTGCAACTTTATCAATCTTACAATGAAAGAGGAAATTGGAATCAATCTTGATTGTATCCTACTCATTTAAGATAAAAATATAAAAACATATCAGTACAAATACATAACATTTTTTAAGGAACTACTTACAATAACTTATCAAACAATGAAAAATCTGAGTTTTAATTTTTAAAAATTAAAATATATTAAAAAAATGTAAAAAAATAGTATTGTGATACCAGTGGAAAAATGTTAACACTAACGATTAAGAGAAAAAATTATTATCTATAATTTAAAAATTCACTCTAAATAAGGTTTAAAAAACATTATTTAATGACAACAATTTTTTTTTGAAAAAAAAATGTTAAGATTCTAACCAAACATCCTGAACTACAAACAAAATTGATGACAGCCAAAAATCACAAAAGAGAAATATAAAATTTATCCAGTAGTTAAGAATGAATGATGAAGGAAGGAGAAAAGTTACTGATTTGAATTTTTCTAACCAATATTTCTAATAAAACTACTCCTCCAAGGTCATTCACTCCTCCAACCAACTCAACACCCATCTGCAACACAAAACCATCTTCAACAGCTTTCAAAATGCCATCACTACTCTCATCAGTCCCTCTTGGGTCTGCACCATATTTACTCACCTACAAAAATGAATTCAGCACTCAAAATCTAAATAGTAATAAAAGAATGTTTGTTTTGTTGAGGTGTCAAAACTTGTATCATAAACTATAGTAATGAAATCAAGTAATAGTAAACTATTTTAGAAATATGCACAACAAACATGACCAAATAAAAAATAATTACTGGTATAACTTCTGTTATATAAACATAACAAAACAACACCAACCACATTTTAAGATCAATAAATAGTTCCATATGTTATTTCTCTGTCACAAAATAGACAGGAAGTGCAACAGCAACACCCTGTGAACTGTGAAGCAGAAAACTGTTATAATTGTTTTATGTGAAATAAATAAAAATCAATAGAAAACAACATTTGTTTGTCACTCAATGATCTGTTTTTAATTGGCTGTCTTGGGTGAGAGTCTGAAGCAAAAGTACCATTTGAAACATCAGATGCTACGTCTTCATCTTTTCCATATTTGTTCTTTTTAACTGAAGTTGCATGTCTGCCTCTTGCATTTGGGGCTTGGTGGCTTTGCATTCTTATTCTTGGCAGGACCTTTTCTACTGTTAATTGCCATGTCCAATCTATGATTTCTACTCCCTCTTCCTAAAATTGAGAAAACACATGAGATGAGATCCTTCCTTGGACATGTAATCAGTCGCAGTGCTATCATACTGGATGAAATTTTCAAAGATTTTTCAGGTAGAACACAAAAAGGCCAAGATATCAATGAACACTACAAACCGAGTGAAGTGAACCTCTAAATTTGTAATAATAAGAAGCAACTTAATAAGATTTAACATAAAAACATGTGATGTAGTTACGCTTTCTCTTTTTTACTTATAATCTTATTTCTTATATCATCTACAATGTTAAACTTCTTCATACTAACTTTTAGAATGGTGCACATGTCAATCTCTCTTATAATTGCACTACCAGATCTACATAGTAAAAAGAAAATGAATCACCAATCAAAAGAGAAAATTTGAGGGTCTAACAGCCACGGTTTTCAAATTTCAAAGTAAATCAAACACCCTTAACTACAACTTAAACATGTACTCCACACTAAATATAATAACCAAATTAGTTTCACATTAAATAATGACCAAATTAGTGTTCAAAGTATCTAAAAAAAATTAGTAGTCATGATTTTCAGTCATGGTTCAATCTCCATTTCACTCGATTTCAGTCAAGGTTCAATCGTCATTTGACTCAAGTTTGTCTGAAATAAAGAAGGAAATAAAAAATTTGAGTGTCCTACATAAACATGTTGCACGGCATAATCACACATTCTGCTTATGATACCACTATGCTACTCCATACATTTTTTTTAAAAAAAACTGATTTCCTATTTAAGAAATTTTAAAAGAACATCAATTTGTAACAATCTGAACAACCAAAGCTTACTCTTTTTACCATCCCATAAAAGTGAAAAAAAAATCACTAAAAATAAGTGCATTAACTATTATTTCCAAAACCTCCCAAACAAAGGAACTGAGTAAAATTCAAGGCTTGATGAAAGGAAAATTGCCAATTCACACATTGACATAAATTAAAAGAAAAAAGAGAAAAAAACAGCAAAAACTGTAAGGGCAAAGAACAGTCATACAATTTCAAAACAAGACATTTATTATATTGAGAAATACACTGTTTGGTTTAAAAGCAGAACAGACCTCAAGCCTTTGCTCTGGATCATTCCAGTCAAACATCGAAAAATCAGTGATCCACAAAACTGAATGCCTGCCCTAAAACTCGAACAAAACCACCAAATAATATTTAAAAAAGAAATAATAATAGAAAAAGAAATAGTTGAGAAAGATATGGTTTGCGCAATACACAATGGAATATAATAAATATCTCCCAATATCAAAAAAACACATATTATTAATAGCAAATTCATCCTTTACCATCATCCAAGACCTTGAGAAAAGGCAAACCCTTTGCACCAGATTTGAGTGCTTCATTGTAAATATCACATTTCTTAAGAGCTGAATTTGAGTATTTTTTTTGTACCAAAAGGTACACAACACTTTGATAACTCCCCCATTCTCCAAGGAATCAGAGAATACCTTGAAGGAAGACCCTGAGAAAATGTTAGATACGTGCAGCAGCAGAAAAGTTATATCACAACAAGATTCCTTAAGAAACAAATATAAGTAGCCACTGCAATACAAGACAACAGCAAGGTATATCAGTTATCAAATCAAAGAGAATACAAACACAAAAGACAGGATGATAAAAAACAACTACCATACACAAGCTATGGAGGAGGAGAAAGAAAGATTATTACATCTTTTAACTCAAGATTAAATCTGGTATCTGGCCGGTCTAAACCATATCCACTCATTGCTTCAGCATATGTAAGCCTGGGAAAAGGGTTTGGTAATTCCACACCTTTAATTTAAAGGAAAACCTACAACAAATGCCCCTTACTTACGCTAACACATTGATTGGCATATGAAAGAAAATGGGAAGAAAGAAAATTAAGAGAAGAGAAAGTAAAGAGAAAATAATGAAATTTGTGATGTTGTTTGGTTTGGAAGAAAAAGTGGAGAAAGAAAATGGTAATTTCTTTATTCTTGTTTCTTTGAAGAGAGAAATAAGAGAAGAAAACCATAATTTAGCAAATGACATCAGCGCCATTTTTCCTGCAACTTTACCACTGCTGGGAAAAAAAATCAGAAAATCAGTCATACAATTTAAAAATCGATCATCATATACTGACCATAATTACCAAAAAAAACTCAGGAAAAAAGCGATAAAACTATTAATGTAATCAAATTTTGAAGTAAAGAACTTCCAATTGCATTGGGTACACCAAGAAAAAAGGATATTATGATGAAATCATCCTCAACCAATCATCAATTAGCAATATGATCCAATTATTATAGCCATCTTTATGTAAATCCACTCACATAAAAGATCTATATTAAAAAAATTTGGCTTACTATCACAGAATTTAACTTGAAGAAATTTTTAAAAAAAAACTCTTTCTAAGAGGATGTATAATGATAAAGTAGTTGGTTTTGATAATATTCCAGTTGAAATTTGGAAATATATAGAAGAAAAAGGTATCATCGAAAATGAAACAGAGAACCATGAGCATATCTCCAAATCAAGAAAATAGGGAAACATAAAACCTACAAACCTTACTTGTAACCAAGGCTCATATGATGCGAAAGTCATGTTCAATCCAATATCTATCGCCAGATTCAAATAATTTGAATAATCTAAGCAATCACCAAAAATACCTTTCGCACCATAGCATCAACATTCTGCTTTTGTTTAATACCAACTGGAACTGCCAACACAGCTATGAAAAAAAATTGAAATGCCATTGTTGTCTAGGCCAGAGTTTTAAAAAAACATGGCTATTAAGTCCCTGAGTGACTATTAGCATGCTGTGGAGTACTTGTAAAAACATATGTATCTACCGATAAAGATAGTATTATTTAAGACTCATAATTTTTAAAAGAACTTCAATTTTTCTAAAATTGGAATAATAAAAAACACTAAATTATATTAGAAATTGCTGCTACTATATAATTTTTAGAACATATTGAGTTTCAAATTGCGTATGGCGATATTTATATAAAAGAACTTCATGATGAACAATAATTTTTACAATTTTTTTACTCATTGGCAATATTTATATAAGGTTCAATTTGCTGCTACATATTGAGTGAATATTTAATAAGGTTCAAATTCTGATTTCTGTGTTAAAATAAATTTGCACCTAGATATTAGATGATGCCTAACCTTTTTAACTGCTCTTGTAGTGATTGCAAATAAACTTAAAACTAAGATAATTGAGGCAAGCCCTAGGCCATATTTAAGGAATAGAACAACATCAACCTTTTCACCTTCATAAAATCTTGATGGATCACATAATCACATTCTGCACTAATTCCTGCCATTCCAGCTTTATATTTCCTAGACCTCACAACCTAACAACACTTCAAATTGCTAAAGGCCACACAGCTATAATAACAGCTTAGCTAGCTGGATTGAGTTTTGGGTCATTAAAAGAAAAGGTGAAACTAAAATCCAAACTCAAGATTAGAGTGTTGCCAGCTAATATAACAGCAGTAGCATCACTTGTAACCCTATTCCAATGAATAAAACATGTTATTGCCGCTTAGATTAAACACCAAATCAGATTTATTGAAGCTTGCATAATCCCAAACTCTAATTCAAAGATGAGTAAGTAGTCGAGCATAATCCCAGAGAAAACCAAAATAATATTGTAATTCAAAGCATTACCTTTTGGCTTTGGCAATGCTTTTCGAAAGAAACCCAGCTGCAATGTATAAAACACCAAGTCCAATTTTCTGGCCAACTGCAACTGCTTGGTTTCTGTTACCTTGAGATGTTCCAAGGCTTTCTGTTGGTACATAAGAAAGAGCACTATCGAAGGAAATAGGATCATTTATCTCATCAAACCAAAGAAAACACTTGTAAATAATCGATGTTTGTCAAATACCAGACCACAAAATTAAAAGAAAAAATTAACTTTGTCATAAAGAAATACAAAGTTCATTCAAAGTCTGCAGCCAAGGGTAGCTCATTGATTGTAATCTAGTACTTAACCCTGTCTCTGAAGCTCTTAAAACAAATTTCAGCAAAATGAACAAAATCTCTCCAATATAATAGAGAATGTATACAGTTATAAAAGTTTCAAACATAAGAGTAAACAATAAAAAGCCAAAAAAAGCTTTCAGTTTTTCTACTTAAGATTGCATAACAAAATTTAGAGACTTGCATGCTCCAGCTCCACCAGTGCTTCAATTCAAAGGTTACATTTGTACATTTTGCACATAAACAATTTGAAAAATCCCAAATAAACAACATAAATAGATGTGAAATTCTCCTAAAAATAAATAAATAACGAATTAAAAAATTACCTTCATAAACACATGCTTCCTGGACATCTCTGACGGCAAAGAATGATTCACAGAAGGTTAGAAGCAGAATTTTAAACACATGCAAAGAATGATCAGCATAAAACATTAAAAACAAAAAAAATCAAAGGAAATAGGATCATACCAAACCACAAAATTAAAAAATAAAATGAACTTTGTCATAAAGAAATACAAAGTTCATTTAGCCATTTGATCAAACACATAACTTGCAAACTACAAATGAGACCAATCCAACTAAAAAAAACACAACATCATTCAGAAATGAAATCATTAACCTCATCAAAACAAAAATCAGTGTCAACGAAAGTTAAAGGCTGAGAAATAGAGCAAAAAGATTGAACAAAAAAATCAGAGAATGGAGAAAGAGAACTCATTGAAAACGATAAATGTGAAGTAAACCACGAGAATGGGCCGCTGAAGAAGTAGAGAACGGAGGTTGCGGCGCAACGATGGTGAGAGGAAGAAGGAAGCATAGAAGAGAAAGAGAGAGAGAGAAGGAAGGAAGCTCAGAGTTAGCTCTGCGATCTGTGGAGAGACGGAACGGAGAAGGAAGAAAAAGAGAGAGAGAATGAAGGAAATATTGTAGCAGAGAGAGTTGGTGAATGAATATGAAAGAAGAGGAGCAGTTACTGAAGCTTTGGTCCGAAGCTGAGCAGTGTGGAGAGTCCGAACCTAGGAGAAGCTAAGAAGAATCCAAAGCAAACGTTTTTTTTATTACTATACATAGATACATAGATAATTATAGGAAACGCCCACGCGCGTGCCAAAATAATAAAAAATGGATAAACTAAATGAAGAAAAAAAAACCTAGTACTAATATATGACAAATAGTTACACTGCCTTGGAAAAAGAAAAAGAACTCAAGAACGGTATGACCGTGTATATTTCTAAGTTATCATTACTTGTCGGTGGTCACATTAAGCTAGATAGCAGTGCACACAGGAAGAATCCAATAAATAAGTGGGAAATTTTTGAAGTTAGGTGATGTGAGGAAGATGTAGAAGGAGCCATGGGAATGTTGCCAAACACAGTTGGGTAAGAGGGTGCGTTTTCACGCAATGAAGTTGGAGCAAGTGTGTTTGTGTTTCCCCCAACTCCCACAGTTATATGAAGCTTTTGATTCTTTTGGCAATGACCAACCTCTCCACTTGTGAAGTAGAAGTCCCCCTCTGATGTAATGTTGAACAAGGAGTTGCCGTTGTTCATGTACAAAATCGGATCTTTAAGGTTGCAGCTCTTGTATGATTCCACTGTTACTTGAATCACTGAATCCTGACTTGGTGGGGGTATAGAAACATTGCACACACACACACACACACACACACACACACACACACACACACATATATATATATATATATGAGCTAATTAAATTAACAATTAATATGTTAATTTAATATACAAACTATTTATAAAGTAGGAAGGATAATGGATGGAGAATTGAAAGTATTTGATTGGCCTAACAAGTGAACGAGAATGTGAGTTATTGGTAAAATGAGAAGGAAAGAAAGAAGAGATCGTGTATTCGAATCTCCCATAGGTATTTCTAACAAAATTAATAAACTAATATTTATCAATAAAAAATGGACATAAAAGGAGGACTTACGAAGCGAATCACCGATCCTGATGTTGTGATATTTGGACCATTTGTCATAGAGGTGTGAACTTGGAGAAATGGGGATCCCCAGGAATCTAGATCTCCAACTTTGTACTGGTAGCATTGCACCTTGGTTTGGATTTGGACCAACGTAACCAAGAGAGACACCAAAAAGAGGTTAAATTAGGACTACTAAGATTGACCATTTTGGTTTTGATCACCCCACACGTTCAAACTTGAAATTTCTTAGATTTAAGAGCTGATCGAATGAGCAGAGGGAGAGGGAGAGGGAAAGGGAGACATGTCATTGGCCAGAGTGTGTCGACTGCAAGCTTTTGATAGTGACATGACAAAGTTTCCAAAATGTCAATTTACCTTAGTGCCCTCTTCCCGCTTACCCAACCATTGAACATTTTAAAATTTTAATAGTACCATATGATTTATCTAAGGGGTTTTCTTCATACACTATACATATTTCTTCATACACTATAAAATTTGAAAATGGCCAAAACACCCCTATCAGCAGCTTTTAACTACATGCCACTTCCAAGATACCTCTCTTCATACATTTGCTGTTTTGCTTTATTTTGGTGGTTGTAGAGTTGTTGGTTGTGCACTTGTGATTGGTGGTAGTGAAGACTAGTGTTTGCCTTCGTCAGAGTGGAGCTGGTGGTGGCTAGGGGCTGCTAGTCATTGTTGGTGGTTGGTTCGCTTTTTCAGCTCAGGTATGTTATTCCATATGGATCAGAAGATCTGTATGGACCATATGGATCAGAAGATCCGTATGGACCATATGAATCAGCTAATCCATATGGGTCATATGGATTACCTATCCATATGGACCATACGGATCATGTGATCCATATGGTCCATACGGATCATGTGATCCATATGGTCCATATACAATGTTTATTTCTAAATAATTATGTTAAAAAAATTAAAAAGGCTTATAATGGATGTTTAGTATGGATAAATTGGATACTTAGCTATATTATGATTTATTTCGATTATTTTGAATATTATATTTTTGAAAATTGGACGTTTTAATTGTAAATTTTATCATTAGTTAATGTAATTGATGTTGTATTTGCTATGAATTTATGACTTTAATGTTGTTAAATATTTATATTATGCGTATGTTGTATTTGGTTTATTGCATTTCTAATGACAATGTTATTTATGTTAAAAGATAGGAACACTTCACACTTAACCAAGAGGGGGGGGTGAATTGGTTAGGCTTGGTAAATTAAAAAATTCCTTTTATATAATCAGAGTTTTCCCTTAGGATCTTTATCATTTTGAAATCAAAAATATTTATTCAATCACTTGCTCAGTCCAAGGTATGCAATTATTCAAAGTTAAATTGATTAGCAAGACAACACAGCAGTGTATATATGTGGAAGATAGGCAAGCACGAATTTAAACACAAGACTCAAAAGATTTATACTAGTTTACTTCAAACACTATGAAGCTACATCCAGTTTTCTTCCATTCAACACTAGAATGGAGTTCCACTGTTGCAATTTTCTGTCTTACAAGAATTATACAAATCTCTCTTTATCAACCCTAGATAAAGTTCAGAAACCTAAAACACTATTAGGTTCTTAGAGATCCACCCACTGAGAATTCACTCAGCATACCCCTAGAGAAACCCTTCCTCTAGATTACATGCAAGAGCTTAATTACAATAGATATTCAACTACAAATAAAAAACTAAGTACACCTTCAAAGCTAAGGAAAGATATCACCTGATGATCCAATGATTAATGATGCAAATGAATGAACGAATCAGGTTTAAGAATCTACACAAGACTCAGAAAAGCACAATCCTTAAGCTTTGACAAGAACTTTCTTGCTTCAAGACACAATCAATAACCCATATGTATTTTGATGTAAGCAAGAACACCCAGAACCCAAAGAACCTCAGGAAAGTATGTAGAGTGCTTTAGTTTAGCTCAGATTTCGAAATTCTCAAGTTACTTATCAGGCACAGAATGAGTTCTATTTATAACAAATGTTTCTAACTGCCTTTAATCGATTACAAGCGCCTAATAATCGATTATTTATCATATGTAATCGATTAATATGTTCTATAGGCTTCTGGGTTATGGCAACGAACTAATTAATCGATTATTCCGTAGCGTAATCGATTATTACAGTGAGCTTTAGAAAAACTTGAAGTTCAGAATACAGCTGAAAAGTACTGTGTAATCGATTACGGTTTTGTGGTAATCGATTATGGCAGAGAGCTTCATAAAACAGGTTTTAGCCAAATGAACTATGTAATCGATTACGGACTTTGGTAATCGATTAAGGCAGTGAGCTTCATAAACCAGGAGATTTCTATTTTGCCTTTGTAATCGATTACAATCACTTGGTAATCGATTAAAATGTTTCTCAATGCTGTTTTATAAGTATGCTAAGGTCAAATAATCGATTAATCCGACATGTAATCAATTACATTGTTCTTGATAGGTTTTCCAGAAATAGCTAAGAACAAAGTAATCGATTATTATTCCTCAGTAATCGATTAAATAGTGTAAAACAGTATTTTTCCAAAAACCTTAGTTTCAATTTAAACACTGAATCAAATTAGCAAAGCCTTGTTAATTTTATGACCCTTTTTGAAGTGCTAAATGTATGATATGAATGCTATGCACTTGGATCACCAGATATGCTTTTTCCTTTACAATTAATTACAAGATTTTCTTCAAGTCTTCAAGGCATGTTGGAAGCTCAAAACCAAGCTTGATCTTCTTGCCCATTCATCAAGTGATTCCTTTGTACTCAACAATTTAAACAGGTTGAACTGAAAGACGACTTTCATATCCCATTAACCGCATTTGGTTGGTCTTCACACTGTTCCAATGAAGCAAAACACTGGCTGACTCCTTATATTGATCAAATGAGGCTGTATACTAAATCCATGACCTTACACACTAACCATGTCAATTTAGGAGACGATTAAAAAAATTTGTGTGCTTCCTTTTTTGTAATGCAATAAATACTATTTTGCATTGACCATGACTTGTATAAAAAAATTATCAATGACACTAGTCAATATTTGTGTATTTTGTAGTTTGAATGGATATGATGTGCATGAATCGAATTAGTAAAAAACTTAGTCCAATAATTGTTTAACATTATCACAAATAAAAAAAACTAAATATTGAAACTTAATTAAAAGGTTACTAGCAAGTCAAAAAGGGAAATGTAGAAACAAAAAATAAAGTCACATCACATGGTCAATCAGTTCGACCAAGCTGTCTCCAATGTGTATCCCTTAATCGACTGGTTCTGACGAACACATTTCCCTACGGAGTCACACTACGTGCCATGTGCAACAGGTGCTGTGTAGCATTGTACGCATATGTGCCAGGGGTAACCATATGCATGTCTAGCATGTGCTGCAACTCGTCGGCTATCCTTTCGCACATACCCTGAAACAATCATATAACATATCATGGTCATTATTTACTTTTATGCATACCTTTACTTATATTTATAAACAACAATGGTCGGGAACCCTTTTACCACTGCATTTTGGTTTTGAATATTAGAGTGGTGGGTATTGAGGGTGCTCAGATACAATGATGGAATAACCATACTATCCTCCTTATATGCATATGACATATTGACATAGTTTATAAATAAAGAGTAAAATAATTGAAATCTAAAATTCAGATAAACATTCATAATCATCAATTTTATTTTAATATGTACTAAAATCACAAATGACAGCTAAAGTAACTAATCATATCACATACTACATATTCCAGTTTCTAATTTAATTATAAACAATTTTATATATTTAAGATAATTATTAAAAGTTAAATTTTCATAAATTCCATAAAAATGTTCCATTCGGATTACACAATCCGTATGGTCCATACGGATCAGCTGACCCATAAGGTCCATACGGATTGGTTAATCCATGAGATCCATACAGATTACACAATCTGTATGGACCTTCATCCTGTCCCCATGAACGACCTCTCAGTAGCAGCGCTCACCTTCACGCACCAGCAACCACCACGAACGGCACGACCTATTGCAACTCCGACGACCACCTACCACGACCAACTCGCACCACCAATGCCACCAAAGACAGCTCCTCAACGAAGAAGAAGACCAAACAGGCGCACAAGTGGAAACGGAAACCAATAGTGCAACTGTTCAAAAATTCAAAAAGCTTATTAAAAAAAATAGAATGTTATTTTTGGTATTTCACTATTATAATATAGTGTATGAAGAAGTTTGTATAGTGTATGAAGAAAAATCCTTTATCTAATTGGGCTGCGAATTATTTTTCTCTTTTAAAGAGCCCAAGTCAAATACTAAATTATTCAAGTATATGAACAATTGTTTTTGAAAAAAATGGCATAAGGGTTAAGACTCGAAAACAGATCAATTATTATAAGGCGTTTAATTGGCACATGTGCCAGCTGACAGCCTGTTTGGTTAGTAAGGTTTTGTAGTTTAATTGTGTGCGTCATAGTGACATTATCATGTGGTGCACGAAGCAAGCTGTCAAGGCATATCACATGGTTTACGAAATGGAATTGCGCAAATACAAACAAACATAGCAGATTTTGAACAAAGAACCCAAATCCCACTTATTATATTGATTATCCATAACAATGCTTGCATGGACTTTTGATTATTGAATGTTGTATAGAGTATACCCGTTAATCTCCACCTCGTAAGGTCTCATTCTTAATTCGATGCCCCATTGTTGACATACTTTCAATTAGGCCAATTGGAACAATAAAAGCGAAAAACAACGATCTCGATCCAAATACTTAATTGAGTCTTAACCCGAATAAATGTTAATTTTACTTGTTAATTACCAAAATAATTTATTCCTTGATTCTTGTTAGTAGAACTTTCAAAGAACTTATTATCGACATATACTAACTCTTTACACACTTCATGGCGTCTCACTCTCACTTCCCTCTTTATGGCCCCTCCTATATCCTTATTCCTTATTAGTTACTTTCCAGTTCTCACCCATTACGAACTAATGTTGAATAGCTCCAATATACAGCCTTTTCAATTGGTACAACAACACGTTAATTAATCATATACAAGCTTTGGCTGCTATGAAAATAACAGTTCAATATGTAGTGATATATCATATATTAATTCCCCACGGGTTGTGTCCCTATAAATTTCTTTACAACAACCCGTTATGGATCTGCAAACTTACTAGGTTGCAGAAGATACAGCAGGGAAGCTCGGTTACATCGGAATTTTGAATGAAATAAATGAGATTAACTTTTGAGATATTATGTCTGTAACTCTGTATATTGGCCTTGCCGAACTAGATATTCATAGAAACTTATTGATGGCAAGGCAAGTTGGATCGCGGAAGATATACAACTCTTATTTTTCAATATCCAAAAGCCATTCTGCTTTGGTAGAGGTTCATCACTCAACTGGATGTTCATTAAGGAAAGATCAGATCATAATTAATCAGCTTTCATGCAACTTCATCTCTCTTGTCCCTATTTTGTTCCCGACTGTAGAGAGTTAGCTGTTGTTGCAACTGTTACATAACCAAATGGTTAGTTTGTTCTTAAATTTTAAAGCTTCAACATACATTACACACTTCCCGGATTGTTCATCTAACTACAAACCCATATCGATTAATGATTATGCGCCTTCACAAGTGAAACTTTTGAAGAATAAAGCAAAGAAAGCGAGCTAAACGCTTCTGCAGAAACTTACCTGCATGTATTTTAACTTCTCGGCTGTCAGTTCACCAGTCAAAGTGATCATCCTGTAATACGAGACGGGGCAGGGCAGAGAGAGTTAAATAAGCTATTTGAAGTAAAAGTAAAAGGAATACTGAGAAAGAATATTCAAATTGACATATCGAACCGAGTCTGAAGCTCTAAAATTTTGAGCAGCAGAAGACGTTCCCTCTCTGAAGCTGCTGTATCAACCTGCCAATGACAAAAATGTCCGATGAAAACATCAAGCTGCCGAATAATTATCACATCATAGGATTTAGTAGAGTAGAGTTTTACATAACGAAAGCAAGATTGACTGATTCCTCAACGAAAATCGACACACATGGCAATTGGAAAGTAATTAAGCATACTAGTTAAAGGGATAAGTTAAGTACAAATTACTCACACTTCCATTGATTTCTGAACTGCGCGGTAATGGTGGCAACTTCCCATTCTGTGAAACTGAAAATTTTGATTGAATCATTATATCATTCAAAACAGTCAACAATTGCCTCAAATATAATCAAGGGAAAATCCTTCACTCACCTTCAATTGCTTCAGCAGATTGCAAGCTATTTAACAGATTCATTATAAGATCCTGGAATTAAAATAGAACTTTCCATGAGATCATAAATTGGTAAGGTCACGGTTTTGATTATAAATATTCTAACATTTTCCTAACCTGTTGAATAGATGTTTGCTGTAAAAGATTTTGAAGGTGACTTGTAAGAAGTGATGCAGAGATACCGTTGGTGATAGAATCTTTGGTGGCCTGACGAAGTGAAGAGAAATAGATTCAATAGAAGATAAACGAGCCTTATATATCAAGCAAGTAATAAATGATACATCTAGATGCTCTGCAACCAACCCAAGAAGCAAAAGTTTCCCAAAATTGAAGATGAACTCTGTCTGTTTAACTTTATAAATTGTTTTTGAGAGCAATTAACCAAATATGGAATATGCTGATAAACAAATTAGTTAGATATGATACGTATGGCTTATGTACAAACCATTTGTTTGGAATCCAACATCCAATCACTAACACTGGCAGATTTCCGCAGTGGTGATACTGATCCCTATATCAAATGTTATGGGAAATAAACATCAGATAGGGAAAGATATAACATAAATTCATAAAAAAAAATCAAATTAGAACAACAACCAACCTGTGAAGATCGGCGTGAAACTGAACTTACGGGAATATCCTATGGCACAATGTTAAGTCAGTTAAAGTTAAATGATGAGAGAACTTAGTTGTAAGAGTAGAGCATACCTTCACAAGATCTAAATTTTCTGACGTCACAGAGAATCGCCCTTTAATTTGCACTAGATTAGTCTTAGACTTGTCATCCAAGGAATCTCTGAATCCTACCAAGAGTGATGGGAACCAAATTAAACTCAGAGAATTAAGATGGTTTGGTACAAAACCTAGTAGAAATTCTCCACATAGTCTTATGGTTCATACAGTATAATTTAAGTACCTCCAGAAGACTTTATTGGAGCCGATAAACTATTTGCTGAAGCTCGCATTGGAAGCATCAATGGACCACTAAAACTTGGAGCTCGTTGCGCTTCACGGTTATTTTTCTCACCCAGTAACTGATTTCCATTCTCAAGCCTAAAAATAATAAAGCATTAAATGTTTTATCAAGTAAAATATGATGACATTGACAAGTAAACAACAATCACACTGAAGCATCAGTAAGAAATGGAAAGAAACACATGGGACAATGGATCCTTAAATTTAAACTTAAAATTACATACTTATAGTCATAGACAACACGGAATATATGAGGGGAAAATAAAACTTTCATGCCTACATATTCTTCACAATTGACTTCAAACTTACATCTTTAGATAAATAAATAAAAATGCTTAAAATTCATAATGAAAAATAAATAAAATTGATTGACGCCTTGACGGTGTCACTAATGTTTTTTATTTATTTATAAATTAGTAGCTAGAATTACAACTTTAATCCTAAAAAAAATTAAAAGCAAGATTTGTGAATTATTCTCCATATTGTCAACTGCAATTCCAAATGGAGAACATACCCCAAGCATACTTTTTTGAAGGTGCATCCTCATTTTCCCATATTCTTCATTCCTTCCAGGTGATGTTGAATTATCATAACAAAACTCACTATATAGAACAGAATATTATATTACAACCTTACTTAGTTCAAGCTTTCTACCTAAAAAATATTAGAAGTAAAATGTTTTCATGTATTTAGGTACTATTATGTCAGAAACTCATCCTCAACTAATAATACTCTGGCAATACATAAATAGTATTGGATAAACATTTATGAATATGCCGGTAATTTTGGTGTATCCAAACATCTTCTAGGTTAATAGGAAAGACAAATAAAAAGCATCAATAACAAATGCAATAAAAGCCACACACACACACACAATTGTATATAATAATAAAAAAGACTAAATTACATTAAGATAAAAACATAATTGTTTTTAGAAAATAACATTTATTATTAACAAACTCATAAACCAAAATCAAATTAGTGAGCTGAATGCTTCAAAATTGTGTACTACCATCATTAGTTGGGACGACCTTGCCACCATAGACACTTCACTCACAGCTCACTGTAAGGATGAGTGGGTCTAACTGAGTATGGGGAAAAAACAGAAAATAGAAATGGGAAAAAATCTCTAGTCTTGACCAAAAACAGTCCTTTCTAGAGGGAAAAATGAACTAGCTAGTATCCAAGCGATACCCAATCACATTGGAGTTCTACCCAAGCTATATACCTACTTTTTTTTTATAATTATTTTGGTATATAACTGGTAGATAGCTATAGAATATATGAAAACATCCAATACTATTTTGACCGTATAATATATTAGATTATCCTTTAGGATTAGTTTCCTTATTTCTTCATTATCTCCAAGAATTAGTTATCATATTTTTTTATCTCATGATTTGTTTCTTATTTAGTAAGGATTATGATTAGTATAAGTAAAGATTAATGCTCTAGGTTTTATTAACAATATCATCATATTACAGAGCATCATAATACTCAATAGAACATCATTCAAAAGTCAATATTCATTCTATTCTCGCCTGCTGTAATAATTTCAATATAGTATGGTAAGAGCAACACCATCCTTTATGATCTATCCCATCATAATTCTGCTACCAAGTTGTTAGGATCTAATTGCAAGGGTATCGTACTTGAGTCCCACATTGGAAATATGGGATTCTAGTGTGGGGTGGGTTTATAAGACCATAGACTCTCTAACTACACCGGTTAGCTTTTGTGTGTGGTTCTCCCAAGGTTCTTATTATCAATTAGTAGCAAAGCCTTCCACTAGGTCTCTTAGCCACAAACAAACAATGCAGGTGGCGGTGCCAACATGGCAGTGTTCACCTAGGACTAGTCAAAGGGCTTGTGCATAGCCAGCCCTCATGGGTATTTGGGCTGCAGAGCATATGGGACTTAAATCCCACATTTGATGTACGAGATTCAAGTGTGGGTTTTATAAGGTCTTGGATCTCCAACTATAACAACTAGATTTTGTAGTGTCGTTCCCCCTGTGTTCTTATAACAAGGTTTCCTCAGATTCAAAGCACTATTCTATTTGTGATTCTTCCATCAAATTAGCCATCTTTCTTATCATAGTCCAAGTCATCATTCATGAGTTTTTTGGCCTTACCATAACATCCTTCCACTATCGCTTCTCAATGTTTCTTCTCCTGTCTAGCATCATTTTTCTAGCCACCTCCTTTGCCATCCATCATTAGTTCTAGATGCCAACTACCCATGTCCAATTCATCTATCCAGTGTTGGACCAACCCCACCCATTTTGTTGCCATTAGAGTCCTCATGTGCCTATACATGCACATTCTTTGTCTTGTATTCAGCTACCTTCGTTTAGAAGCATTTCCCTTAACAGTTCACTTTTTGCCTTTGTTTTAGTGTCTTTTGCAAAACCCATCTTGAGCATTGCTTAAATTGAACCAAACTTGTCTTACTCCCCTTGTGTTCATAGTTTCCCCAGAGAATCAACCTCACCCCCACAACATTCCAAGAGAATCGTTCCGGAATCATCATGGTCCCTCAACTATCCCAGAAAATATCCTGGCCAACAACAGCCCTAGATAGAGCAGTCTGGTCCTGCCATTCTATAGTTACACTATATTTTTTGATCTTTTTTTCCAGAAGGGTTTATTTGTAACATGTTCATAACTTAGTAAGCTATAGCTTGAGGGGAGGTATTAGAATAGATGAAATGTCCAATATTAAATTGATCATACCCTTGAGTATCTTAAGCTTTAGCTTGAGTGGAAGTGTTAGAATAGATGAAAATATTGAATATTATATCGTTCATATCTTAGTGGTATATTAGATTATCCTTTAGGATTATTTTCCCCATTTCCTAATTATCTATTAAGATTAGTCACCATATTTCCTTATCACATATTTGTTTCTGATAGGAACTGGACCAGCACAGAGATAAAGATAGAGTAGTTTTATTGAATGGGAGATTCCAACTCCTAATTCCAGAACCAGTGATTTTTGAGGAATCACTAACCTCCTACAATACATTCACCCCTTCCCCAAACTCCCTGACAACCTATTTATAATTTCCCCTTTAACGGCTAACTAACAGTTAGTTATAACTAACTATTAGTTATACAAACTGTCTTACTAACTAACAGTTTTCCTAGAGTACCCACTTCCCCATCTTCTATTCCTACCACTACCCTCCCCTTCAAGATGGACCTTGTCCCAAAGGTCTAGGTGAGGAAAAACAGCCTGCATTTCATCAGCAAGGGTCTCCTTCATATTCTTCTTCCATAATCAGCAATTTGAACTGTTTATTCTTACACACATGAGTAAGATTATACTTCTCTTCACAAGTGAAACATTCTCCTTTCCTCATCTTCTCATTTACTTCTGCGGGTGACAAATTACGGAAGGTTCTTCTACCTTGCCATCCATTATCCCCTGCAGCTGGAGAGGATTCACTTACCTTACTACTAGCTGTCGCCATTCTCTTCCAGATTTCTGGTTTGAAAAACTGGGTTTCTGAAATTGATACCCCTTGCTGCACCCTCTATTCATATGTCCCAAAACCCGATTTTTTTCTTCCACTTGTGACTTGTCGCACCTTGCTCGTGGACTCCATCAGATTTCTTGGTTCATGAAGTCTCACCTTTGTGCTGACCTCTTCTTTTAACCCTTTGAGAAAAATTTCCATCAAGAAGGATTCTTCCAACCCCTTCACCATGCCCACACACTTTTCGAGCTGGCTGATGAAACTCTGGACAATTTCTTCCTGTTTCAGAGCCAGCAAAGCTTGAAACAGACTCCCAAGATTAGAACTCTGTAATCTTTGGGAGAGTGCCATCTTGAACCCTTCTCATGAATGGTTTGGGTTCCAAGATTCCCACCATTGGAACCAGCCCAAAGCCTCCCCATCCATAGCCACCAGCACTGCCTCCAATTTATCCTTCTCCCTTATGGATTGTAGTCGAAAATATCTCTCAATTTTCAACAACCAACCCAACGGATCTTCACCTCCGAAAATGGGTATCTCGGTGTTCCGCCACTAGTTCCCTCCAAACGCTGCGCTCACCTTGTTTCCTCCCAATGAATCGCTCCCTTGGCCTTTCACCGCCGGTGCTTACTTCTCCCACGCCGATGCCAACCTCTGGATCATTCCCTCGATGGACCTCAATCGCGAATCCACAGTCTCACGATTCTCCTCCATCACTTTCTCTATCACTTCCATTTGCGCCTCCATTCTTGCGTTCGCCTTTGACATTATCAAAGGTTCCACAGCTCCCAGATCGGAGCTCTGATACCAATTGATAGGAACTGGACCAGCAAAGAGATAAAAACAGAGTAGTTTTATTGAATGGGAGCTTCCAACTCCTAATCCTAGAAACAATGATTTTCAAGGAATCACTAACCTCCTACAATACATTCACCCATTCCCCAAACTCCCTAACAACCTATTTATAATTTCCCCTCTAACTGCTAACTAACAGTTAGTTATAACTAACTATTAGTTATACTAACTGTCTTACTAACTAACAGTTTTCCTAGAGTACCCACTTCCCCATCTTCTATTCCTATCAGTTTCCTACTTAGTTAGAATTATGATTAGTAAAAATAAGGGATAGTACTCTAGGTTTTATGAACATACCATCAGATTGTAATACATCATAATACTCAATAGAACATCATTCAAAATCTTGTAACTACCTAGTTTAACTAACAAACTAACTATTTTAACTAATTACAGATCCTCTGCTGTCACTAACTTGTAACTATCTGACAATATTTGGGAAACTATAACAGGATCTGACTTCAATTTCATCAAACAGTCTGTTAAACTTCTAATCATATGTAAAATAAAACAAGATGTGATACAAAAATATGAAGTACCTTTCTAATGTTCGTCCCCTTTCTGATGCAGAATGACTGAGAACTGCGCCTGGCAACAGCGGTCCACTTTGGGTTTGACGGCTTTTCACGGATTGACCTTTGATTTTGCTCATACCTATATTTTTCTCTATAGTAGATGTTGTTGCCTCCGCAATTGAACCATTTCCTTTCCAAATAATATTTTTGGGCAACCCAGGTTCCTGGAGATCACTTTCAGGATTCTTCTCCTTTTTGTTCAAGTATTCATCCTGCTCAGACTGTTTTATGTCAAAAGCACCTACCTGTGATGTGATGTTATTCTGTAGTGATTTCTCTGAATTCATTTTGACAGTACCAGACTGGGAATCAATTGCAATCTGTCATGACAAACAACAGTAGAAAATGAATTTCTTTACTGTAGAGAAAGTTTAGAACAATCGAACCAACATTAAAATTCCGTGGCTCAGTCTTCTTACGGCATTGTAATTAGTAAAAAATTTCTTTTCAGCTTCTTCCCTCATCTCTGCAATATCATCCTCATCCCTCACCTAGCAAAATTGAAGACATTAGTTCAGATCTAACAAAGGGACAAACTAATCAAGAAAATAGATCTAAACATGATGATACATACCAATGAAGCTTGAGCTTTCAAATCATCAATATCAAAGTTCCACATGCTAACTCCTCGATGATATTGACTCTAAAGCAAAAGATATAAATTCGATTATCTATGGATCCAAAAATAAAGGTGCTAATCTTTCTTGTTTTCTACAAGAAACATATATATGTTACATTAGATGTTAACTGAAGCTTTAAAATGTTCAGTTACCAAAAGGAACACTTTTATAGGGGCTAGGGACAAAGTTCCCCAAAACCCTGCCATTTTAAATCATGGTTACTGTTAAAGTACATGAAAATATCATGTTTTAGACTATCCGATAGGGTTAGTTTCCCTATTTCTTCACTATCCGTTGGATGGGTTATCATATTTCTTTATCATGATTTAATTCCCTAATTAGTTAGAATTATGATTAGTATAAATAAGGTTTAGGGCTCTCGTATCATATCACAGTATGTGTCAAATAAACATTTGAATATCAGCTTTTACCTGAGATATTGCCTCTTCTTCTGCAGAAGGCATTTTCTTCACTGCTAGTTGTGCTGCATCTTTGAGCTGCGAGAATTCATAAAGTCAACAAAAAGTAGCAGGAAGATAGAAATTTTAAAACCTGCACGAAAAACCCACCTGGAGGGCTTTTACACGATTCCAAAGAGGTGGTAAGTCAGCAAACAATTTCTTTACAGAGAACTCGGGAGGCTTAGCATGTTTGAAGAAGGAATGTTTCAGTAACTTCTCTGCTGATGGCCTTTTTGTTTGATCTTTTACCAGGCACATAGCAACCATTTCCTTAAAAGACTGATCACAACTGGAAATACTTTAATTAGACTACGATTAAACAGGAAATACACTATAACACAACAACCATATCAGAATCAAAGATCAGTTTTGTGTGCCTTGACTAATGAACTAAATAAAACTATAAGTATCATAACGATGACTCTTGTGTTACAGTCCATCCAGAAAGAACAGCAATACCTTAGAGAACTTTTTATCTCGATCATAATCAAGTCCAGGAGGGGCATTCTGTATTGTCATTAGGAGAACCTATACATTAAACAAAAAGTGAAGTATTTTTCCTTCATAAATTATATCACATAAACTTCAATCTGTCCATTGTTAACATGTTTCTGGACATTGTCTCTGAACAACCACTGGATCAAAATACCTTACCTTCATTGGAGGATATTTTGAAAATGGTGCATGGCCATGAGCCAACTCAAGTGCCGTAATCCCAAAAGACCAAATATCAGCCCTGTTCAACATTTATGCACATCAGCAGTAACAATAAACTTGGCAAATTATGCAATCCTAATAAAGACAAAAAAAAATTGCTGTCTATTGAACAAACAAACAAGAAAGACTTGTTGTGGCCAATGGAAGCTACCTTAATACAACCTTTTCTAAGCAATTCTGCGTGATTAATTAAGAGGGCATTTGGAAGAGAAGCTTATTTGGGCTTGTGAAATAGCTTATGCCCTTCTTATAAGCTCTTCTCAACTTCTTTCAATAAACTTGATGGAAAAGCTTATCAGAATAAGCTCTTTTCAGCTTATTTCAATTCAACAAGCTTCATAGTTCACAGTCAAGTATATAATAAGCTCTCATCCGATTAAACCATTCATCCAAACACACCCAAAATCTCTGTTGAACGGATTTAAAAACCTAGCAGAGCAACACAATATTGAAACTAATACAGGACACCAGTCATGCCCTCAATGCTAAAACACACTGGCAACAATCATGTGTTTTGAGTTAGTTAGCAGTAACAAAAATGGCAGCGCACAGAGTGTTTTGGTAATTAATTGGAAGAAACAGCTAAGAGAGATAATGACAAGAGAAGAAGAACTGAATGAATGAATGACTGACTTGGAATTATAGCCACTTCCAGGTTGCAGCAGCTCAGGAGCCATCCTGCAGGCATGAGAAAGGTGGTGACAACATGTTATGTTGAGACAAAATAAAACAAGGCAAATGTTAAATGCCCTAAGGGCACCAGTTAAGGAACAAAGAAGAAAGATGTTTACTGAAATGCATAAAATTACGTTGCTGATGATCTTTTTTACACTCTCTTATGATCTCTACAATAAACATTTTCTCCTTGTCCCGAGGGCACTGATCAGCAAGACCGAAAAAACAAATAGAGATGTCGCGTTGAGATAGCATCATATTACCAGCAAGGGGTCCCAGCAAAAGTGTTTACGGAACGGTGCCGGTCGCCGGCGTCGTCGTACAAGCAAGCGGCGACGCCGAAGTCGGCGAGCCTGACGGCAGCGGAGGTGTCGAGTAGAATGTTGCCGGCATTGACGTCGCGGTGAATGTGGCCGTGGCGGTGGAGGTAGTGGAGGGCCTTGAGAGTCTCCTTGAGGATGGATCCGATAGCGTCCTCATGGAAGCCGTGGGAGTAAGCTATCTTGATGAGGTGGAGGCAGGAGCCCTGGTCCATGAAGGGCATGACAAGCCAGAGGCTCCGCTCCACGGCGAAGGAGCAGAGCGCCCTCACCACGTTGGGGTGGTCGATGAGGCTCATGGTTTGGGCCTCTCTGCGCAGGTCATCCAGATTGACGTTGCAGCGATCGAGATCGAAGGACTTGATGGCGACGAGTTGGTTGAAGGGAAGATAGATCGCCCTGTACACTGTGGCAGTGGCGCCATAACCAACTTCTTCTAGAAGCTTGTAGTCCGCCGGGTTCGTAGAGTACCCTCCCATTTGCAACCAACGATATTCCTTGTTATGTTCCAACGACACCTTCTCTTGTCTGTCTTTTCTAATGCTAATTCTCTCCTTCCCAGCCAGACCAGAGTTCACACTCACTCACGACACCCCAACTCAACTTATCATGTGTCCCTCTTTTGACACTTGTATTGTTATTTATGTAATGTATCAATTCAATATCATTACGCATTACTTATCTGCTCTAGTTAGTTTACCAGAAAGAAGGGTAATTATAAAATCATGTCTGTTTCCTCTCCTACCCTTCTCTCTCTCCAACCAACCATGAACCGATCGTTGGACACTTGTCACCACTCACCAAACGCCAATATGCATTTCAAGCTAGAAGGACAATTAACAAAACAAAGAGTCGCGATCCAAATGTGTTGTTGTCAATAGAGTGGAAAGGTTAATTCAATAATTACTAATCAGATGAGACTAAAATTTGAGATTATATATATGTATATATAAACTTAATTGTGAATTTTCTTAAAATAAATTAAGAATATGTTAAAATGTCATATATCTTTTATATACTTAAATAAATTCTTCAAAAACCTCTTCATAATATGTTTAAGGAAACAATTTTGTTCTCTATGTCTGAATTATGGTGATGCACTTCTAGCAAGTAAAAAACAATATATGTTAGAGTAATTTTTTTTATATCATGATACAGAATATCTATCAATTTTTATTAATGACTAATCTTTATCTAAAAAATCTGATACCACTAATAATTTCATTCATTTTTTGTTTCAAGTAAATTCAATTAGGAAACAAATATAACTTTTAAGAGTGGCCAAAGTTGGACAGTATCACTTTGAGCCAAAAATTCATCCTTAACCCACTTGGCTAATTAGTCATTAATATATTAGTGTTTCGTATGCTCAAACAAGAGGAACCTATACATTTGTCCCCAGTAAAAGTTTCAAAATATTTAATTGTTAAAAAGACTCAACTACGCATACAATCTATCTATGTTTTATGTTTTAACTATAAATTGAGAATTAGCTCTTTCCTTTGATTAAAAAATAAGTTTGCTTTACTTAGATTGAACATATGATCTTCCCTGTTTTTTTTTTCTTCCAATCTTTTTGGGGCCTCTGACTAGTGGTTGTGGTTGAGTTACAATTTGTTTCTCCATTAATGACAGATAAACCAAGCAACTAGGCATACAATCTGGTACAGAGGCATGCCAATAAGGTGGAACATCCTTCACGAGTATTACAATTTGGATGTTTATAATTAATCTTTTTGCTTGCCAATGTCTATATTTTGTGCATAATCAATTGAGGCCAAAATTTACATATGATTTTTAAAAAATTAAAGTTTCATCTATTCAACTAATACAAACCTTAAATGTCGACTTTTATTGTCTAACATACTAAGATAAAACTAAAATTTTAATATAAAAAAAAACAATAAAAATACTAAAGAAACTGTACCTAAATTTAGTTCATATAGAAAAAGAGTTGCCCCTGTACGGGCATCAATCAGAGATTATCATTCAATGTATCTTCCTGTCCTGGGCAAGACAACATGTTTTATAATAACCATGAACTAGAATATGTAAAACACACATGAATCAATGAATACTTTAAAAATAAAACTTGTGGTTTTGCTCCACATTAAGTTTGAAGTGTATATACAAAAACCTAGCCTCGTGATGATGACAAATGGTACCACCTATTAAGGCCTATGACTCTTTCGCAAAAACATTTGCTATTTGAGAGGTACGTAATAATTGACACAAAATTGAATGAATTTTTGTCAAGAAAGTGGGCGAAAGTGAGCTCTGGAAAGCATATAGCCGAAACAGAGGCAGAGTGCCCAAAATCCCATATCCATGGCTGGCCTCAGTATTTCAATATCAATAGGGAGCTCGGTTTCCTCCGGAATGTCCTCCAACTTTATCCTCTTCAATCTAATGTTGTGGATCTTTTCTCTTTCTCTGACCAACACATGCTGGGCCTGGTTCCAAGATGGCGTACTTGTTACTTGTTAGGATTTAGGAAGATGAAGGATTACAAGGAAACGGGGTGGAAGGGAAACACCACCAAGTTTTTAAGAGCCCCGCCCAAAGAGCTAGAGACTAGAGTCCATGGTTGTGTTTTCCTTACACATCAAGTTGATATTTTCCACTGGATACCAAGTTCTGTACTCAACAAAATCACAAACCACCTTCAGTTTATTTTATTTTCCCAATATGATTATGCTTCATGTGATTATGGATATATAGATGTTTTATTTTGTTTTCTATTTTCTGAAGGATTTAACTTGAGACATGATGAATTATATATTTTTTCTGTTTAACTTTGAAATAACAATTACAGTAAAATATATATAGTAGTGATGATAATATCACTCCTGTATATTTAAATTTATTTTTTAATAATATATATATATATATATATATATATATATATATATATATATATTTCTCTAAACCATTTAAAAAAAAAAAGAAAGTCCTGATATTCTGGTTCTTAGACATTTTGTAATCCAGGAATGAAATATCCAACTGTTGCATAAACATACAAAGAAAAAAAACTAAAATATAGTTGTTTTTTCTATTTTACTTAATCTGATCTCTTCATTATAAAGGAGAGACATTAAATTATTTAACTTTTTAAAATTCATAATTTAAATTCGAATCTCTATTTTATGTATATATTCTTTTTCTTACATTTTACAACTAAGGTTTATTCCATTTAGACTAAAATAAAAATAAAAATAAAACAGGATTGGACCAAAATGATTGGTGTTCGTAAAACTAAACGACTCATTTTCATTTTGATACGCTTGTCAGTTGTCACCTAATAAAAAGGTTTGATAAATCACTGATATATGTTTTGATTTTGTGAATAAGAGAATCCACATACAGAGTGATCAAGAACATATTAACTTGATGTAAATTCAGAGGGATGATCCACAATATAGCTTCCAAATCGTCTTTGCTTGAACAAACTCCCCCACATAGCCAAACAAACCAAAAGTGTTTTGCTCTGGGAATTATGTGGAATGCACTGAAAAGAAAAGAGAAACGATTTTGTAATGAGCCCCAAAGACGCAGCGTTTTGGAAGGCCCAACAAAGTGTTTTGACCCTTTTCAAGCAGTGTTCGAGCATGAAGCATTTGAAGGAGATGCACGCTCGTGTAGTCCAGAGTGGGTTCGACAAGACCCCGCTTGTGGTGGGAAATATCATTAAGTTTTGCGCGGTTTCGGGGCACGGAGACATGAATTACGCTCTGAGGGTTTTTGACCGAATCGATAAACCCGATGCGTTTATGTGGAACACCATGATCAGGGGCTTTGGGAAGACACACCAACCATATATGGCCATTGATTTGTACAGGAGAATGCAGGGAAATGGTGACGCGCCACTTGACACTTTCACGTTCTCTTTCGTGCTTAAAATCATTGCTGGATTGGAATGTTCAGTTAAATTGGGAAAGCAACTGCATTGCACCATCCTTAAACTTGGACTCGATTCTCATACTTACGTAAGAAACTCTCTGATGCACATGTATGGAATGGTGAAGGACATAGAAACTGCACACCACCTGTTCGAGGAAATTCCAATTGCAGATTTAGTGGCTTGGAACTCTATCATAGGCTGTCATTTGCATTGTCAAAACTATAAACAAGCTCTCCATCTGTTTTGCAGAATGCTGCAGAGTGAAGTGCAGCCCGACGACGCCACTCTGGTCGTGACCCTCTCAGCGTGTGGTGCAATAGGAGCCCTGGACTTTGGGAGGCAAATTCATTCTTCTCTCATACAACGACATGCCAAGCTTGGCGAGAATACATCGGTCTCTAATTCCCTAATTGACATGTATGCAAAGTGTGGAGCAGTGGAAGAAGCCTACCATGTGTTTAGCAGTATGAAAGGGAAGAATGTGATTTCGTGGAATGTCATGATTCTTGGGTTTGCGTCGCACGGTAATGGAGAAGAGGCGTTAACACTTTTCTCAAAGATGTTACAACAGAATGTGGAGAGACCGAATGATGTTACATTCTTGGGGGTGTTAAGTGCTTGTAGCCATGGAGGATTGGTTGATGAAAGTAGACGATGTATTGATATTATGGGCAGAGACTATAACATCCAACCCACAATAAAGCACTATGGGTGCGTTGTGGACCTTTTGGGTCGAGCTGGTTTAGTTGAGGATGCATACAATTTGATAAAGAACATGCCAGTAGAGTGCAATGCAGTTGTATGGAGGACTTTGTTAGCTGCGTGTCTACTTCAAGGACATGTCGAACTTGGTGAGAAGGTAAGGAAACATCTTTTGGAATTAGAACCGGACCATAGCAGTGATTATGTTCTTCTAGCAAACATGTATGCAAGTACCGGTCAATGGAATGAAATGAGCAAAGAAAGAAGATCAATGCAGCAAAGGAGAGTTCAGAAACCAGAGCCTGGAAATAGCTTCATCGGCATTCCTGAATTGACATTGGAGATAGAGCCTGTTGAAACATTGTTGTGACACATAAATCAACACTCAACGGCATGGATTGAAGGTTTCAACTGTCTGAGTCAATGTTTGAAACATTATAGGCATGTTAACTCTTAGCACAGGCTGTTTGATTTGTGCCTTGTCTTTAATTACTTAATATTGAAGCATGTGACTGGATTATATAAGGAATTCAATAGAAGAAAATTTAAATTCAAAGTATGGAATGCAGCCTTTTTAATTGTTATTTGTTTCTGTAGTTCTATTTTTTAAATTTCCTATCAATTTCTTTTTCCATGTTTATTGTTGGTTTGTGCATGCTGGTTTGGTTTGATTTGCTAAACCTGATGCTGTGCTAATGGATAACATGTTAGTAAGGTGCCACAATTCGGCATACAACCACACGTGGGCAAATATAGTTCTGTTTTATTTCCAATTTCTTTTTCCTTGTTTTTTGTTGGTAAAAGTTACATTATGTCGAATCTAATACATGGCCTTAACCTATTATACAGATATCACTGATCTCGTTTCTTACATGTCAATTCAAATTGTTTATTGACTACATTACTTTTAAGCTGATTAGGACAATTTTTTGGATCAGGAGTCTTGAGTTAGATGTGGCTATACCATTTTATGTTGACTACAATTTCTTGTAAAACGAATAATGAAGATTGAAGAGTACTGAAAACATTATAGGGATACAGAACATATATATTGAGATTTTCCAGAGGAGAATGTCCAGTACATTTTATGACTGAGAGTATTCACGTCTTGTACATATTGGTTAGGGATGGCAAAGTGAACCAACCCACCAAAAACGGGTCGGGTTGGCCTTAGCCCACCCAAAAAATGGGGTGGGGTGGGCTGGCCGACTTTGCAAAGTGGACTAGCAATGCTAGCCCACCCCACTTTAAGGTTGGTTGGTAGGCCAACGGGCTAGTTCACCTAAAATTTAAAAAAAGACAAAAAATATTATAAAAATAATACAAATGTAATTAAATTATGCTAAAAATTAATGATAAATCCTAGCCTGTAATCATTTTAATACCTTACCTCACATGAGAAGCAACGGAAACAAGTCCTACTGTAAGATCCATGGAGCTTCCAAGAACAACATACACAAGTGGGGGAACAAAACTAGAATTTGAAACATATATACAAAAAACAACCTAGAATCCATGGGAAATGAAATGTTACTGATACTAGATTAATACATTAAATTCAAGTTAGCAAAGCAACATCCATACATTAAATTTAAAAGTTGCTAAAAACAAGTTAGAAACATTACATATTTCAAAATGCAAAATGATTAAATTCAAGAAGTAGTTGCATTTAAGCATCTTCAATAATTATAGTATTTGATCCCTTGGAAACAGTTAGATCCATATTTAAAGTACAAAAATCATCCTCATCATCTTCAGCTACAAATTATAATCCAAAAATAAAAAATAAAATTAGCTAATGAATGATGATGATTTAAAAGAAAAATAATTGACAATTTAAATTGTAAAATAATGAAATTAAATAAACAACCATTCTCAGCAAAACCATGCAGCCAACTACGAGTACAAATCAAGGCTTGGACATTTTCTGACAAGAGACGATTTCTATACTTGTTTATAACATGTGAACCAATGCTAAAACCAAATTCAAAAGTCACTGTAGTAATAGGAATGCTCAACACATCACGAGTCATTATGGATAATTTTGGAAAGCGATTATAATTATCCTTCCACCATTTCAAGACATTCAAATCTTCATAGTACACAAAATCCAAGTTTGGCTCATCCAAATAAACATCAAGTTGTGACTTTCCAACTTTAGAAGCAAGTTGACTACTATGCATTTTCAATTCCTATTACATTTGACAAGTTAAACAAACAAAAAAAATCAATCAAGTACACAACACAAAAAAAGTATACTTACATAATAACATAGTAATAATAAGCATGTATTTACACCAAACATTCTTTGATTTATTCCCTTGAGTTCCTTTGACATGCTTGAAGAACTAGTTTGGGGTCATGGGTCAAGATTGTGAATAGAAGCGATATTATTAATGTTTCTTGGGTTTGAATACCTCTCAAAGAGCATGTATAACTTTCTCCTCACATGTTTTTCCTCACAAGTAGATTCATCAGTTGTTGAGTAACAATAAATCAATGAAGTAAACTTAATACATGGGTCAAGAATTGCTCCAAGTGCAAGAAAGGTGCTATACTGATCCCAGTATTTCTTAAACTTCATCATCATAATTTCCCCCATATTCCTTATAACCTCATCTTCACTTTGTAAACTCTCAGAAAGTACACACTGAATTTTCCAAAATTGCAAGAAATATAGGTTGGAAATAGGATAGGAAGTACCCGAAATCAAATTTGTTGTATCAAAGAATGGTAACAAGAACTCACAAATTTGTTCTCCTCTTTTCCACTCATCTACTAAAGGACAATACTTGTAATTAGGAACTTTTGATTGAAAATTTTCAAATGTCCTTTGATATTTGAGAGCACTTGAAAGCATCATATAAGTGGAATTCCATCTAGTAGAAACATCTAGACACAATTGCTTCCCACTACCATCAGACTCAAGACCAAACTGCTGAATACATTCTTTAAACTTTCTCATTCTACCCTTCGATCCCTTCACATACTTCACCCTCCCTAATTTTATGTAAGGCATCACTAGCCACTTTTAATCCTTCTTGAATAATAAGATTCAAAATATGTGCAAAACAACGAATATGAAAAAACTCTCTATCACATAATAACCAACCACTTGTTCCAAGATCATTTTTCAAAATGTCTTGCCTATTATCATTGGCGGATGCATTATCTAAAGTGAGAGAAAAAAAATCTTTTTCTCTATTTTCCAATCCTTCAAAAATTGAAAAACCCTTGAAGCCAAGTCAAATCCAGTGTGAGGAGGAGACATATGACAAAAATTAAGAACTTTACTATTTAACTTCCAATCAACACCAACAAAATGAGCAGTTAAACATATGTAACCCTCAGTAGTACAAGAGGTCCTAGATATCAGATTTTATAGTACTCCTAGAAATAGGGATTGCATCAGGATTCAAATACTTAATCTAACTTCTAATCTTTTTATACTCAACAAAGTTAAATGGCAAATCATGCTCAATGATTGTGGTAGCACACATCTCATGTGACACCATTTGATCTAACTTTGGAGACTACAATTTTCCTTGCATGTCTACCATCACTTGACAAACATCTTCAAATTTAATTCCCTTACACTTTGAGATATGACGATTTAAGTGAGATGTCTCATATGTGTTACCCCCAATCTTATACTTTGTTTTACAGGCCTTACACTCTGCTCTTTCTACCCCATCATCACTCACTCCTATCTTAGTGAATAACTTCCAACAATCTGAAGTTGTTGCTTTCCTTTTCTTCTTGGTTGGTTCATCAGATTTAGATAACTCAATAGGTAAATCAAAATTTTCAACATCTTGATGCTTATTCATAGTCTCATAATCCATCTTAAAATTTGAGACAACTACTTAATTACTCAAACAAAACCATTGTAGAAAATCAAATTAAAACAAGAAAAGGAGTAAAAGCTTAGTAGTCAACACATATTTCAGCAAACACAAACACATGCAAAATACCATCACACGATCCAACAAACACATGCAAAATACCATCACACAATCCAGCAAACAGAATTAGAGCACACAATCAAGCACTCAATCTAGCATAAGAATGAGAAAGGCTCTCAAGCATAGTAATGTAGGGGTACCGGGTACATACCTTTGTTGTTTGGGATTTGAGGTTGTTGAGGGAGCTTTTGATCAAAGTGGAGGGAGGTCGTAACCCAATACCCGTGAGGCCGTGATCGTGAAGTGAGGGAAACCGACGATCTAAGAGAAAGAGACCAACGATCTGAGAGCTTGATGCTGGGAGAAAGGTCGTGACCTGTGACCGTGAGGTGAGGGAGAGAAGAGTGGAGAGAGACCAGCGAACGAGAGAAAGAGAAAATCTTGATGTTGGCTGCTAGGAGGGAGGCCGTGACCACGACCGTGAGGTGAGGGAGCCAGAGAGGAGAGTCTGCAATCGTGAAGTGAGGGAGCCGGAGAGGAGAGTAGACGAAGACGAGACCTTGAGGTTGAGGGAGGGATAGGAAACTGCAGGTGTAGCTATTTGTGCAAAGTGGAGTTTTTCATTTTTGGGAGAAAAGAAAAAGTGGGAGACAGACTTAGTACGAGACATGTCTCTCATGTGAGTCATGTCTTTGCCATTCAATTCAATATTTTAAAAAAATAATAATAATTGGCCCAAAATTTTAGTGAGCCGGGTTGGCCTAGCCCATTTAAACAAATGGGTTGATAATGCCGGCCCAACCCACTATTTAAGTGGGCTAAATGGTTGGCCCGCCATGAGAAGCCCATTTTGTCCTTCATAATATTGGTGGGTATGTGATACATTAATAAAATCCTTTGTTTTGATATATGGCACAAGTTGTGGTGGACTTGGTGGTTATGTTTATCAGAAGGCATATGTAGAGTTCTTTTGCTCTAAGGAAAAGTTGGATGCTCTTGTTGATAAATGCAAGGATCGAACATCTTTAACTTATATGGCTGTGAATAAAGAAGGGAGCTGGAAATCTAATGTGGGTCAAACTAATGTTAATACAACCAACCATTGAACCAAAATGGTTGATGCAATGGTGTAAGGTCCCGTTGTGTTCACATGAGTAGGAATGATCTATTTAGCAAGAGAACCCATGTTTGATTCTCACCATGTGCAAAACTCCCTTGGGCCAATGGCATCCACGCACCGCAAGTGGGATTAGTCTTTGATCCAATGGGTTAGAGGATACTCGTGGTCTCTGACCTAGGACAAAAAAAATACAACCAACCATTGTAGATCCTATCAACTTCAATGTATAGAAGGATGAGGCATTTGAAATTTGGTCAAGAGGATGGGCAAGCTTATACCCTACAGGTGTTGCATCAAGGAAATTGGTTGAAGAGGTTGGTTTCTAAATCTATGGTCCTGTAAAACCTTGCACACTACCTTATAAAAGGAAATATTGTATATGATGGTAGTGCATTATTTTTTTACTTTTGTTTTCAGCTAGATACTAGATTTTGATAATTCTTCTATTTGTGACAGGTGGGGGGCAATTACTAGTTGGTTAGTTTGGTAGCAATGATTACTTTAGTGGTGATATTTTTGTAGTCTTTGCAGATTTCTGACATGAGCTTATTTATTGGTTCTAAGTTGAAGTACCAAATTAATTTTCTGGGCTATGTCTCAAAAGTCTTTTTTATTTTATCACTCCTCCGAGTCACATGATTTACCTGTATTTTGACTTGAGGACAAGTTACTCTTTCCTCTGGATTTGGTGGTTGTATCCGACCAAAACCTTGTTTCATAAAACATACACACACACAAGTGTGCTGTGAAAGTAGAAGATTGAGTGTGTGTTTAGGAGGTAGTTGAATTCAAGGCCAACGAACTTTCAGATGAAAGCTACAATATAGTTGCTTTTAAAATTTTGCATTAGAACGTGCAATTTATCCGTTCAACATAGTTTCAACTCTAATCCAAACACACCCTGAATTTTCATGCCTTATATCTGTTTATCCTAAGAAAGTTGCTTCCTCGCATCACCAATTTCCTACTCATCTACCTATCCTTCCTACACAAACCCTTCATTCTCTCACTTCCTCCTCTGATCTCCCAGTCCCACTCTCACTCCTTTTTTTTATTTTCTCCCTTCCTTTCCCTTCCATCCTTCGGGATGACTTTCAGGAGCCATTTGGAAGAAGTGAAAGTGAAAGGAAAGAAAATTGAGAGGAAATAAAACATGCATAACAATGTCTTTTTCTTTGTGTGGTTGAAGAAAAAATGGAAGGATAATCTAAAGCAAAGTTGACTTAAAGAAATGAAATTTAGAATTTTCTTTCCTTCCACTTTCCCTCCAATTTAAATTTCAAAGTTTTCTTTCCTCTCCACCAAACATAGGGTCAATCTCTCAGTCATCTATTCCATGGTTCTCAATCTCTCGACATTCTTTCCCAAAAACTTAGAGACATTGTTGCACTGTTCACCGCCATCCTTTTATACTCTTTGCATTCTTGAAAGCTTGAAGAGACAACTTTGAATCACACTCCAATCAAAGGCAATTCCAACCCACCAAAGATGCATGTTCTATTTAAAAGTGTTTATTTTCTTTTTATTTTGTTCTAATGAAACTAAGGTTGGAAACACGGCTTTCTAGGTTGATTATTTATTAATCCATGCTTAATTTTTATATGGGTTGTGTCAAAGATGTGATTTGATATGTTTTAATTACAATAGTTTAGTATGATATTTTCTATTATTATTCATTATTTTGTTTTCTTATTTTGTAAACTTCCTTCATTATAATAAGAGTATTTCGTGTGGTCTAATACAACAACACAATAGTAAACAAAGTGTTTAGTATGCATGTTCTAATAAAACTGAAGTTGGAAACATGGGTTCTAGGTTGACTCTATTAATCCATGCGTAATTTTTATATGGGTTGCACCAAAGATATGATTTGATATGTTTTAATTACAACAGTTTAGTATGAGATTATTTTATTATTATTCATTATTTTGTTTTCTTATTTTGTAAACTTCCTTCATTAAAAATAAGAGTATTTTGTGTGGTCTAATACGACAACAAAACAATAAAAAATTCATACATGGTATCAAAGCAAGGTTGAGAGAATGACGAAAATCGTGGTCCTCTGGGGATTGTGCTCTACTTGTCATCCTACTTCCTCCAACGACCTATTTTCACATTCTGGTGGACCTTTCTATTAGCCATACCTTTTCTAATGATCTTTTTTCACTTTTTTCTCCTCTTCGCCGCAACATTCCTTTCGCGTAAACAATAAAGTGCACATTGTGAGAGTGCTTACACTTACACTACCATTGTGTTGCCATCTCGCTGGAGTGACCCTCCGATCAAAAGCGCCTCCACAACTCTTTTCCCCGTTGCATGCGCCGCCACACTCCAATGCATGAAGCTCATGCACTTGCATCGTTTCAACGCATGACATTGTTTTTCACACAACTCATCCTTTAATGGTTTCCCCATCATGCTTATTCTTCTCCAGCAAACCTGCTTTGGCTTCATTTGGCTCGATTTGCATCTTTTTGGTGGACCCACATCTCGTGTTTGGCTTGTTTCTCATGGCTTTTGATAGTTCTATTGCTATTACCAATTACCAATATGTTGCATGTCTGTCTCTGAGTACTCTAATCTCCGGTGCAACCACACCACTGGCTTCATCTCTTTCTAGCGACTTGTTTAAGACTTTCTAGCAACCTTTTCGAAGATTGTCATGTCATCCATGTACACAACCAACTAAACACACCATCCATATGACCCCATGCAAGGCCTTTTTTCGATGAGAGAAGTTCGTGCACACTATGCGTGACGCATCACACTGGAATTGCCTCCTTTCATCTTAGGGTGTGCTTTATTCACGGGTGACACTAATACAAAAAAGTCATTCTACGACACTACATCAAGGATGATTATAAAAAAACCTTAGTCTTTAAAAATACAATGCCATTTTTGTAAATAATAGCATTTTTTCAAAGATGGTTATTACAAAACCGTTTTTAAAACTTTTAAAACATATTTTCAAAGACAATTTTTAATAAAATCATCCTTGAAATTATATACTCAAAGTCGGTTTTAAAAAGTAACCCGTCATTATCTTCTTTTATCATTTACACTTGCGCCCGTTCCTCTTTTCCCATGTCTGTGTCAGATACGTAGGTCGCGCCCCTTCCTCTCCTCCCTTGTTCACATGCCTGGTGTAACACCCCGTATGCATCCGGTTTGTTAACATTAACCTATGATCGTTAAGCGTAACAATTAATTTAACAAAATTAATTAGGAAGCAGCAAAAAAAATGTCATCATCATACGTCCATAAATAATAATAATAGTGCATTATATATGGTAATTGCTCATGAAATGACCATGATATACAACCGGGTGACGTTCTCCCCTCAAGGTCGGGGTACAACAAAGTGTATATATATATATACATCACAAAACAATGAGCCAACATGCTCAAAATAAAACTAAGGTTTACTCAAAACCCTTTCCCGGCTTGGGCTCTTGTCCGGAATCCCTCGGACTGCTTCACTACCCGGGCCTCTTATCTCGAAATCCACTGTCCTCTGTCTACTTATCACCTGCAAAGACATATAATCCCCAACCGAGGTGAGATATAAATCTCAGTAAACTCCGGGTCCTTAGAGGCTTCTCATTCCCAGGGGTTCACTTTTCACGATACATAGCATCAAAACGGTATCACATAATCTGGTCATCCCGGCTGTCATAAAATGCATCACATGTATATAACAACATAGATATAGCGAGAGAAGATCATCCACTTAAGGGCACATTCTCTGTATGTTGTTGCCTGGGGAAGATCATCCACTTAAGGGCACATTCTCTCAGGAGTCTGCTTGGACATATATGGCTCTTCCAAGAAATGATCATCCTTATAAGGGCACACTCTCTCAGGGTTTTCATATATACTAATTGACCACTTAGAGTTGTTCCACATGATTTTGGCTCCAAGGGAAGTCCATATTTAGTCCATTCTACTGGTCAGAGAATCTCATCGTTCACACAACATAACATCATAGTGTACATCATATACATGTTCTTAATAAAGAGGCAGTAACACCCAATTTCAATACTACATGCATCATGACATACAATACCCATCCCTCCCTTGGAGTATGGTGGAACACAGTAAAGGGAAAAACTCCCAAGAACCGAGAGCTCACCTTCTCTAAGAGTTACGCTGGTTCTTCTTGGCCTCGATGTCGCGACCGCCTATGCCCCTTGTATCACGCTCTACAAAATCATGCAAGAAGATGAAACGGTTAGCACTAGTTGCATGCAAATAGTCCAGGACGGTCATCGACTGTGGCATGCAAGCCGTCCAGCTCAGACCCACACGGTCTCTAAACCTCTCGAAACACAGACTTAAGATAACTGGGAAGACGTGAATGTCTTACCTCTATAACTTCCAGGAAAGCTAGAGATCAGCGTCTCTAAGCTCAAATGCCCTTAGAATGCTTTCCTTCCCTCAAAACCAAAACTCTGCAAGAGTTCTTGGGGAACACGGTCTCTCCGTCTGATGGTCTTCGGAGAAACTAATGTTGGAACCTAGCTACGGGGTGGTTCCTTTCAACTTCTCAGTTGCATGCAAAAGGGTTTTTGGTCAAGGGTGAGTGGCTATGAAATCTCTCACTTGGAGATGGAGAAAACAGAGAGAGGAAGAGGACGATAGTGTTTCGTCGAAATGGAGAGAAGTAGTCTATTTAAATGACTCTGGCACGTGACACACACGCCAATAATGCCAGATGTCAAATCTAACTTAGTCATCATACACACTCGCTGCCGAGTTCAGACCACTCACCAAAAGCCTACCTTGTACAACTCGAAACGTAATCCGGACACCCTTGTGTAGGCTCATGGGATCCATACGATCAAGGCATTACCTGATGTATCAGTTAAGTGCTGTCTATTTTAATCGATTCCAATGCTTATGTAATCGATTGCATAATGCTGCATCCGCCCTTGTCCGACCTCTTCCGACCTCGTTCGGGTTTCTACCTTGGCACTTCACAAGTCCAAGGTTCCTCCTTCTACTGACCATATCCGACCTCATCCGACCACGTCCAGGTAAAAGCACTTCACAAGTCCAAGGTTCTACCCTCTACCGACCTTATTCGACCTCATCTGACCTCGTTCGGGTTTTTACCTCGGTATCCTTTCCTCCACGTCAGCATTGCTCCATAAAGGTGTTGTTACCTCTTCGAAGTGTCCACCCGGTCACACTAATCCGGGTTCCTTGTTAATATTCACTTTAAGAAATGCGAATCCGAATCTGTGGCAGGGTCATTATTATCACAACTACCTCCTAATAATATCGTTATTATACTAAAATGCCAATGTGGACACCTAAAACCTTACACCTGGGTCATGCCCCTTCCTCTCCTCTTGTGTTCACATGCCTAGGTCGCACCGCTCAAACCCTATTCATCTTCCTTACTCTCGTGCTCATGTTTCTTTGAACCTCTTCTACTCTTGTCACTATTAGACCCGGGGGAAGCAAAAGAGGATCCATGAAGCTAATGATCATAGACAATAATTTTTGGGCTTTTTACATGCCAATTCAATTGAATGACATTTGTAATTTGTGTATGAGTTTGTCTAAGTTGATGTCTCCTATGATCCATTGCATAAATTTCTTTCATTATTGTATCATGAAAAACATTCATGCTTTTGCATTCATGATTTTGCAAAGCAAAGTTTCTTAAAAAGCTTCTTTGAAACTCAAGTTTTTCATAACTTCATAAAAGCTAAGTGTTCCATGTTTGAAGTCTTGGGAAAAATATTTTTTCACTAGTTTAATCGATTACATTGCTCATTAGTTTTTCCAGAAAGCCTGAAGAACACTTTAATCGATTACTTAGGACATGTAATCGATTATCAAGTTGAATTAATCAATTACTTAAGTGATTTAATCGATTATTGGCAGTTATAATTGTTTTTCTATAAATAGTTGTTGCTTGTTTGCACTTGGAAAAAAAACATATTTTGAAACTCATTCTTTTGAGAGAAAAGTTACTAAGAGCATTTCAGTGTATGACCCACAAATTCTTCGTTTCAACAAATATCTAGAAACCTTGTGAGGATTTCCTTTTGGGCACTTGCTAAAGATAAAGTTTTGGAGAGATTGTTTGAAATTTCTATTCAACCTTTGGTTCAAATTTGCATTGAATCCTAAGTTGTATCTCTCCTTGTTACATTGTTTTATTTCTTTAAGAAATTCTGTGTTTGTAACTTCTGCAATAACTTTTTAGAGTTTTTCTAGAATAGGTTTTCTAAAGGGAGATTAGAGAAGAGTTGTTTCTCTAAGTCTTGATCACAAAGGGTCTATAGGTGTTAGATGCCTTATTATTAGTCTGGGATTGATTAAGAGTGATTGTAAAACTTGTAAGAACATATTGCATATAGTAAGATCCTAGCTTGTTGGTTAGGAAACTGGATGTAGCTTCTTTTGAATTGAGAAGTAAACCAATATAAATTTTGTGTTGTTTTCTTATTCTCTAATTTTTCCTCTAGGTTATTGATTGTCCTTCATTAGTTCAACTCTTTCATAATCAACAAAAGTAATCTTATTGTAACTACATTTTGTAAAGGTTGGAGGTTGATTGATCAAAGACATTCTAAGTTTGATTTGTGATACAATCCATTAAACTATGATTTTTTAAACAATTTTTTAAAGGGACAAGAAGAACCAATTCACCATCTCTTGATTTGTGTGCTACTCATATTGTTTTCAATTGGTATCAGGAACAGATTCTTGTATGTTACTCAAGATCACTACTTTCTATTAAAAGAAAATGAATATCACACAAATTACATTTAAGGAGAGTACCTCCCTCACCCGTCTTCCAATGTTTAAGGGAGAACACTTCAATTTTTTGAAAAAATAGAATATAGATTTTCATTCAATCAAATAACCCCAGTACATGGAATGCAATTGAAAAAGGTCATTTGATTCTTATAAAAACTGTTGATGATAATATGATTTCCAAAGAATAAGATGAAATGACAGATAAAAAAAGAGAATTATTCAACATTACACTAAAAGATTTGTAACAAACCAATTCTTTTAGTTTGAAGATATCGTCAAAGGCAGTATACAACATTTGTGAATTTAGTTTCTCACTTAGAAAGGTAAATTACACGAAGTCCTCAAGAAACAATTAGAAGGGTCCGCTGATTTTATAGAACAACTTTCTTTGCCAAAAATAAAATAAAAATGAAGCGTGCCGTACTTTGATTTGAGTAGGTCATATTAAGATGTGAATGTGACCGTTGTGGAGAGGAGATATACAATTTTTCAACTAAGATGTTGGAACTTGGAAATTGAAAAGTAATTGGCGAGCACACCCTACGAAGTTAATCCAAAACACTAGGAACTCCATGGATTTCTCTGTTAAACAAAAGTACACACATAAAAAAATATTAATTGGAGTCTTTGTGGACACGCACAAAAAATTGTTGACAAATTTTTGTAATAAACTTAGAAATATTAAATTTATTTTTAATAATTTAAAATAATTAAGAAAATATGTTTAATATTTTGACATTTTATACACGTGAATATATAACATAGGAAAATCTTATACAAGTTCTGTTATCTATTATTTTAAAAATAATTAATTTATAATATTGATCCCATTTATTTTTAAAAAAAATTTTGGTCTTCTTATTTTTTTTCGTAATTTTTGGTTCTTTTATTTTTTAAAAATCATAATATTAGTCTAATTACCAAGCTTTCACATGCTTATTTATTTTAATTTATATATTTTAATTAATTAAATTAGTTTTTATGATATCATAAGTTGATATATTAGGTTTAAGATTCAATAGGACTAAATGAACATAAAAAATATGTAAAATTGATAATTGGATAAAAATGTCATTTTTTTTAAATAGAATACCAAAATTGTAAAAAAAAAAAAGACTAAAATTGTGAATCGGAAATTAAAGGAGGATGAAAATTATTATTTAGTCAAAATAATTATTGGAGAATAAAAATGATTAAAAATACAAGAATTAATGTTATCAAGAATATTATAATATCATGTTTTTAAAATAAATTATTTATTAATTTTCATGATTTTCTTTGAGTTTCTCTCTGTGTTTTTTAAGATTGTTATGTAGACATCATTAAAAACAAAAAAAAATCTTGATTTTAATAAAATAGTCATGAAATTTCCTTTTTTATTCCCTTTTATTTTATTTTATAATAAATGTACATGTAAAATAATTAAATATTAGAAAATAAGTAAGATATAATTGATATAAGAGTATTTAATGTGATCTTGAACTTTGCAAATGATAGATAAATAAAGTGCTAAAATATGTTTTCATTCTCATAAATATAAAAATATTCAAAATTTGTCCCAACAAATTTTTTGTTATATTTTCACTAGTGGAAAATTTAAATATGTTTTTTTTTTGTTTAGATGTAAGTTCGAGTAACCTAAACCTATGTATCTTATGAATCTCCACATAAGTCAGTCCATTAGTAAATTGAAAGTCAACACGTGTCAAAATTCTATCTTCATATCACAAATCCTTCTCTACATGCACTTTATTCTTCTCGGCGTCCATGCCGTCATGTGATCCCTTCACTACTTCCGTCTATTTGCTTCACAACAATGGTGCATCCCATTCCCCATAGCACCCTCTTCTCTAATCTTCCCTTTTATTGTTTTTGTTTTTGTTTTTTTTTTTAGATTTGCACCATCGTGACTTCTTGCCTTTCTCTTCTTCTACCTTGACCTCGTAGGCAAGTCTCACCACCACCACATCAATGACCTTCCCTCCGCCATTGTAACACTCTTCATTACAATAACAAACCCATATTAAAACATACTAATTAAAAACAATATAAAATCTCAAAATTACAATAATATGAAATATCTCATGTATAATAACTAAAGTCAATTAAAGGAGTCTTTACATAAATAAAAAATATTATCCTCAAATATGAGCATTTAAACTAAACGACCGCTAAAATATAACACAAGTAGTCATGTCTGACATCTTATTCTAAAGTATTATTCATGCTAAAGTAAATGTAACTAAAATAAACTAAGTCTTTAAGTCTCCTCAATTTCATTAGTTTCTTCCTCACACTTTGAAAACAACACTTTAATGAAATGATAATTTCAGTGAATAAAACAAGTTTTAAAAAGGAGTTCAGAAATGATGTTGTTCTCATGATAATTCGAAAATAAAACAATTTTTGGGATTCAACTCGATCCTTTAATTTTTAAAATCAATTTAATTTGCATTGTCATCTAAATTAGACTAAAGGAGCTAAGAAATTGCATTTTATGATTACTTAAAACTATTGAAATTAATTTAGACAACAAGAACAAATTGAACATGAAAATAAATTAAAGGACCAATTAACTAATTTAACCAATAATTTTTTATAATAAAAATATATAATTCATTTTTTGGATGTTATGGCCGCCACCACTTCTGAGACCGAGTGGTTTTTCTTCGTCTTTGTGACCCAGTCCGTTGCCAACGGCAACAATCGAAACCTCCCCTCCGTGCCTTCCTCTCCCAACTCGGCGTTGCCGTGCTGTGAACGCTCTCCATAGAGCGAAAGATGTCGAGAGCTTATTCTTAAATTTCAATTGAAAATTTAGGTTGATTTAAGTTCACTAGATTAAGTTTATGTTTGGATGGTTTGGTTATTGGTTGGTCTATTATTGTGTTGCAGGATTTATGTGCAATTGTGTTCTTCCTTTGACATTGAACTCAACAAAAGTTAGGCATTACACTCACAAGATAGAAGACAAGCAATGTGAAGGAGAGCGAGTGAACCAAACAAGATTAGTGGTTCAAATTCAACATCATAAACCTTATCTTCCCCTAAGGGGACTGCACAGGGGAAGGAGTAGAACCCAACGTGGCCTTCTTCCATCTTCACCTTTGATTATTGGGTCTTCATCTTGATGCCAAAAATCTTATTTTTTTTTTCTCTTTTTGATTTGTTAGTTGCTCTAACGAAGAAAGACAAACAGATTGGATTTTCAATTACAGAAGTGGTTGTAGTGGATATTGTCGATTTGGAAATTTTTATATAGATTATAATTATAAAAAATGGAATAAAGTTAAAAAATACAGCTCTCCTCGTGGGTTCCAATATAATTTTGAATTATTTGAACCTAAATTCTGGTAAAAAAATAAAATATTTAAATTTTGTAAAAATAATAAACAAAAAAATTTACAAGATAAATTTTAAATATTTTCATATTCATCAGAACGAAAATATATTTTAGTTTAAACAAAAATATAAAAAAAAATCAAAAACCCAACACTTAGAATATCATTAACGGTTAGCAAAAGTGTTTCTTTTTTAACGAAAAGTTAGCAAAAGTGTTAATTTTGTACTAATAAACTCAATTTAAGTTTTAGACAACTGCACAGTATTATTAACGTGACGTATATCGTTCAAATCGAGCGAAAAACATTGTATGTGGACGTTGAGAAAAGTTTTTTTCATTTATTTTTTTCTCTATTTTTTCAATTATCATATTTTCGAAAAAATAAATTATATTCCCTGTTATATGTGTTTCATTTTAAATTTATTTAATCTTTGCACTTGGGGTCAATGACTTGGTAGGGTACGACCCGGTTAGTGAGGTTCTATCCGAAGTGTGTCTATTGTTGATTCAAAATTCTTTTTTGTTTCATTTATGTTTTTATAAACATAATAATTAATGCAATGAAAATAATATTTTTTTTCGATCTTCTCGTCTTGAATGTTTCTGTTGGCATTCAATGAATTTTAATTTCTCATCTTTTGGTTTAGGTTGGAAAATTAAAAATTGATTCAGGTTGTAAGATTGAAAAACATAAACAGTTAAGAAAAATCAAGTATTTAAAAAAAAATGTGACAAATCTATATAATTATCTATTTATAGTAGTATATAGATAAGAAAATAATTTCTAAAAGGAAATTTTAACAAAAAAGTTTTTAAAAGGAAACGTAAATCTTAAACCTATTAATACCACATCCCTTAACTCGTTTATCACAATAAATACATATCATTGTAACTTTTGTAGCACCCTCATCAATTTGTTTACAACGTATCCAAGTTAGATTATTTTTCCCTCTAACATTCTGAGAAGTATTTGAAGTGGATTCTTCTTAAGATGATGGGGCTTCAGTAGATGACATCTTCAAGTCTAATGTCAAACATTAGCTTCATTAGTTATTGATCATATCATCATATAATTGGTAAAGAAATTTGAGACAAGGTAAGTAAAATTTAATGAAGAATAAAATATAAAGAACTTGACACAAGTTAATGTTTTCACTAGTCTAAGAAAGATGAGTAATAACAAGTAGCAACAAACACTCTTTTCACATAGCACACACTTCAACACTCAAATCTTAATAGTCTAATAATTATGCAAACTGCTAGAGTTTAGAAGGAATAATTAAATCCTAGGCATGTGACAAGATGTTGGCTAATAAGAGACTTTTAGGTTCTCTAATTAAGGCTGATCCTCGACTAAGAAATATATGAGCAAATAGTCTCCTTTTTTGCCTTTAGATATTTACTCATCAAGATATTATGATGTTGACATCAACCATATATAACATTAACATATATATAACTTCGCTTTAAAATTCAATTCGACATTAAACAAAATTTATTGAGCTTAGTGCATGCAATGTGCAGAGGGTACTCTACAGTGTACAATCACTCATAATTGTAGTAGAATCAACTTGCATATCATTGAAGGCAGCTTGCAAATGGTGGGGTATGAAGGGTGTTCGACACAGGGGACACGTTCTTTAATCCAAAAATAAAAAATAATTAAATTAATTTAATAAAGTAATTATTAGTATAATAAATCCATTTTATTCTTTTTTATATCAGTTTCTAGAGTATTCTTTTTGTGATGTTGATCTAGGAATGTAGCAATAGAAAAAAAATTATTCATAAAAATATCTATTTCAAAAATGTAACCAGAAGTCCAAAATGATGACAGCGACGAGCTTAAACAGAAGAAAACCATCACGACAGTGACTGTAACACCCTGAAATTTCAATAACTTAAAATATATGTGTGATGTGTTCCTTGTATGATTTGATTAATTTATTAATTGAAATTAGTTGAAATTTTATGTGAATTATCCATGTGTCATTGCTTGGTGTAAATGTCAAGTATGTAGAGCTTGTTCGAGCTGCGTTGTAATTGAGTGATTCCGAGTTTGACCCGAAAATTTATTTTAGTAAAATCATCATTCTAGATTGATTAACCGTTAGATCATCTTCAAATTTTAAAGTGACGTTTCTAACCCACATATGTTACTTTTGGTCGTTGGGATTCAACATAATGTCTGGAACGTGAGAAATTAATTCTTCACTGAAGCGGAAAATTCTAGAATCTGGTTAGCTCGCCCAGGCGAATTTTACAGGCACTTTTGCTCACCTGGGCGAGTGGAGGCGGTGCTGAATACATATTTAAGCTTCCAAGTCACGAAAATGGAGGTTCTTCCTCCTCCAAACAGCTCCCAAGCTTTCCCTCATCATCCTTCACCACCCACAGCCACTGGAGACAACCACGGGCCGTCGTTGCTTGCCACGAGACCACCGCATGGAGAGGAACCCTTTAATTGGAGCGGAATCTTCGAAACTCTTCTTGAAGTTTTGGTAGAGAATGGAGCTCCCAATCCTCCTTTCTTGGTTTTCTTGAGGTAATCTTAGTTTCTTTTGTCTTCTTCTAGCTAGTTTAAGCCTCTCTTGATATCTCTTATGATTCGGGTACCGTTATTGACTGTTTCTATACTTTCTTTGATAATCCTTTGAAAATGAGATGTTGTAAAAGTCTCCTTTTTATAAAATTGATATCATTTTTGTGATCCTTGTTGAACCCTGATCACATTGGTGTGATCGGAATTTCAAAATGATGTATTTTGATGTGGACTCTCAAAACACCATTTTAGTCTCTTTTTAAATTTGAGTGGGTATTTGACCCTGAATGCTAACGTTAGCCTTGTTTTTGAAATATATACTAAATTATCTTCAATTTGGTATATAGAGCTCTGTGTTTGAGCCAAAGCATGTGAACTTGAGAGATCCCAAAATGACATTTCAAGGAGCTAATAGAGAAATATAGATAGGTAAGGGGAGTTTATTATTTAGTTATAGTTTTGGTACTATAGTTGGGGGCCAGGGAGTCCAGCTATGGGGATATCTGCCTGTCCCTGCTATGTGCTGTTTTTCAAGAAAAACTACGTTTTTAACTAATGAGATGCGATGTATTTATGATTGATGTGTGTTTGTCCCTGTGTGTGTGCTTGTTTTCAAGACAAATGATGTTTTTAACTAATGGGATGTGGTGTATTTATTACTAATGTTGTAGATGACAGTGAAATTGAGATACCATGGAAATGATTGATGATGTTTACATGATTTGTGATGATTTAGATGAGGTGATGCTTATGTGATTGGTGATGTCTGAATGAAATAATGTTCCAATGAGATATATGTTTATTGGGTTAATGATATTGTTATTGTGATGATTGGATTTTTGGAAAAAATCTTAATTATATAGGAGACTCTGCCCAAATTTTTATAATATGTTTTCTTATTTAATTCTTTATTAAATTTTTAAGTGGGCATAAAAGTGTGTTTTATATATTGTAGTCCTCCTCTTTAATTTAGAATTTTCCTAAAAATATCAATATTGTGATATGGTGAATTGTGAATGTATGAAATTTGGGTTGTCTGAAGACCTGGGGAATGTGAATCTCAGGCATATGTATTATGTATAGATGTGAAATGTGATCGCTTGTGATGTCGTTGATGATATTGAAATTGAGATGCCATTGAGGTAGTTGATGATGTTCAAATGAGATGATATTGATACGCATTATGATGATATTGAGATGATATGATGTTGAGGTTGATAATGACATTGATGAGAGATAATGTTGATGTGAACAATGTCATTGTGTGTGGATATATATGGATACCCATGGGGGATGTATGATGGATTACCCTTGCGAGGAATGATTTGTTCCTAGCCAGGTCATACATTGATGGTGCCCATGGTTGTAGGCTGTGTATGTACACATGGGATGCAATGACCAGTTGGTTACCCTTGCAAGGAAGGATTTGTTCCTAGCCACGGTCAGTGCATCAGTGAGCCCACATTGGTTTGTTATATATGTACATGGGGGGTGTGTAACACCCCGTATGCATCCGAAGTATTAACATATTACTTAATCAGACTTAGCGCAAAAATCTAATATATTTAAAACTAATAAATCAAAGCGAACCCACGAAAGCGTTTTCAAAACTGTATCTCTTGATTCATTATGTATGGTCTATATACACAAAACATAAACGTATGCCCAAGAATACCACAATAGCCCCAACGATCCAGATAACTCAAAGAATGACAGATAAACAGTAATATCAATATAGATATACCGGGAGAAAATATAAACCACATGTACATTATATGAGATATACATATAATCTTCTGTACATCGTAAACCATATACATCATATATGCATTCGCATATCTTCCCTCACAGGATACAAACAGAGTCATGGAACTCTCAAAATACTGCCAAGCAGCTACACACTGGCTGTCCCTACTGGGGCCTCCCGCCCTGGGACCTATCAGTTCTTCCAAAAGCATCACCTGAAAAACAACATTCCCAACAGGGGTGAGATAAAAATCTCAGTAAACTCAGGGTTCTTAGAGGTCTTTCCTCCCCCTGGTTCACTTCCATGATATATGGTATTAAAATCAACATAGAACTACTCGCCATCACGACTTTCATAAACAGTTCACATAAGTATTATCGCACCAGTATCATTCCGTTGGACACTACCAACATCAGGAATGGAACACAATACAACATAACATATAACTATATGCACCATTGCCTGAGGAAAATCCACTCAGGACTTTCACACACTCCCTGAGGAAGATCATCCACTGAAGGGCACTCATTCACTCAGGGTTCTCAACCACTGCCTGATGAAGATCATCCACTGAAGGGCACTCATTCATTTAGGACTTTCAAACTCTACCTGAGGAAGATCATCCACTTAAGGGCACTCATTCGCTTAGGATTTCCACTCACTGCCTGAGGAAGATCATCCACTGAAGGACACTCATTCGCTCAAGACTTACGTCACATAAACCTATTCTACTGGCCAGAGAATCTCAACAACACAGAACATTATTACAGTGTATATCAGATACCTGTTCATCTCAATAACATAGTACACTATCACAGTGTACATCATACAAGTTCATCTCAATAACACAGTACACTATCACAATGTACATCATACATGTTCATTTCAATCAAATATTAACTCACAATTTTAACACACATGCATCATGATATACAATAACCATAACTCCCTCGGAGTATGGTGGAACACAGTCAGTGGGAAACACTCCCAAGAACAAAGAGCTTACCTGACAATGCAGTGCTCTGCTGTCCAATCCCTGGACTATGGTCTTCGCCACCGACACCCTTGGTGTCACGCCCTATACAAAGGCACACACACAAGCAAGA
>CM023945.1:345479-469407 GCA_013407115.1 Glycine latifolia | reverse complement strand
AGACCACCGACACCCTTGGTGTCACGCCCTATACAAAGGCACACACACAAGCAAGAATCATCAACGGTCCTCAACCGTTTAAAAGAAAAGCAAAGCATTTCCTTTCCATTTAAACCTCGTTGTCTTCTATCTTAGAGTTATCAGAACTACTCATCTTATAGGCTACTCACAGACCCTCAACAAGGTCTATCTCGGCCTAACCAAGGTACCAGAGTCTCCCAAAGACTCTGCACAAGTCAATTCTATCAGTTCAATTGCCTTTATCCAGGCCACATATCAACACTTATCAAGTTGGCTAAAATGGTTACTTCAACACTGAACATCTTTTGTAAAAGCACCTAAGCTCATACATATCATAATACCCTCCATTTAATCATCATTCTTCCTACTCATACATATATTAGAGTCCAAACCAAACTTCATCAATAGTCATGTTTCAAAGTTCAATATTCATCAGAACAACTTCCTGAGCATACTTTTCTAAAGGACCCAAGTCTAATTCCAGCCCTAACTCAAATGAGTTACTATTCACCCCATGAACAATTTCACAAATCAATCGGTAAAACTTGAGTTTCTTACCTCAAAACAGTCGAGGAAGGTTGGAGGATCACTTCTCCAAGCTTTGGCGTCCTTGAATCGCCTTTTTTCCCTCCCAAACTCAATTTTACAAAGTTCCCTAGAGAACGGGATCTCTCCGATTGATGAAGAATGGAGAAAATATGAAGTTTTTCACTTCATTAATGGCAGAAAATGCAAGGAGGAAGAAGAAGCGGTTCTGCTGTCCAAAAACGCGAAAATGGCCTTTTATAGGCCCCCAGCGCGAGCTCCCACGCTACCGGCGTGACATTCCAGTGGAAAATGGCTTTCTGGAGCACTTCCCACGCTACTAGCGTGGCTCGCACGCTACCAGCGTGGCATTCCAGTGAAAAATGGCTTTCTGGAGCACTTCCCACGCTACTAGCGTGGCTCCTAGGCTACCGGTGTGGCATGCAGCCGTCGCCAATTCCGTCGCTAATTCCATCGCTAATTCCGTCGCTAATGCTTTTGCGACAGAAATTTAGCAAATTTAAACTTTTCTTTCTTTTTTATTTTATTTATTAAACCTTGGTTATTATAGGGTGCATGGCGGGTTACCCTTGCGAGGAAAGATTTGTTCCTAGCCGGGTCATGCATTGATGATGCCCATGTTTCATACTTCATTTCTATGTGTGGAAATAGAATGAAGGCACTCGCGTACCTGTGGGTTTCAGTGGGCTGAGAATGCATGTACTAAGGGGTCATCAGGTTTGGAATTCCCTTGCGACGCTGGCTGATCACCGGGTAGGGGAATGACCAGTGCACGATAGGGTGGCCCTGATAGGCGATGAATCATTTTTCCTGTGAGAGACTATTTCCGGTAATGGTACCACATTGCATGCTGATAGATGAGTCAGGTGCATGCATCATTCTATGCATGATTGTTTGAGTTGTGAAATGCATTGGATGATTGGTTTGTTGAGTGTGTATTGGAATCATGGAATTTTGTTAATGATTGTGGTGGGTAATATTGTTTCCTTCCCAATTGCTGCTATCTGATGTTTGTTGGTTTTTATATAATAAACTCACCATTGCATTTGTTGTACCGTGTGGTTGGTACATGTGATGATCGCTAACTTTCGTTCGTGGGAGCAGATAAGCAGCAGTAGGTGACTTTGGAGGGAGATCTTCTTTTTGGTTGGAGCCGCCAAGCCGACGTGATGACGTTGAATTTCTTTTTGGAGAAAGAGTTGTGTTTTGTTAATCAACTCTCTCTTAGTTAGTCTTTGGCTTTTTGTTGATATGTAATTTCAGGTGTATATACACGTAAAGCTAAAGGAAGTTCTGACATGTGGATGACATGTACTAATTTAATATATATGTATAATGTGTTTAAATATGTACTTGTAATATGTGTATGATAATTGTATTATCGCAAAAAAATTTGCCATCATTTTCATAATCAAATTAATGAAGTTTTATTAAAAATTGAAGTTGCACGATTAAGAGTTAGTGATATCGTAGCGACGAGGCAGGTCGTTACAGCGACGAGCTTCTGTGTGAAGCAGATAACGATGATAGTGGCGTGAAGGCGCGACAATGGCTGCGTGAAGGCGCGACGACGTGAAAGAGACCAACCTAACGACTGAAACGAGATTGCGAGATCGAGGAGGAATGCGTGAAACGTGAAATTAGATTAGGGCTCCAATCAAAACGATGCCGTTTTGGAGCCCATGTTTTTTTCAGTCACAACCCGGTCCAGGTTCCAAAAATCTGCCGGATTTCCAGGTTTGTATAAAATCGGTTGGGTTTCACTGAGCCAAACCAAACTAGATGCATGATCAGTTCAATCCCCAACTTGGCCCAGGTATAACCAGTCCGACTGATCGGGTCAGACCGAGTTTTATAACATCGATACTAACTATGATATGCTAGTAGAATTAACACTAAAAAATTTAAATCCAATAATAAAGGAAAAACACTCATGATGGATAAAAAACAAATTCTATACAATCCTAATGTTATATGTAACAAATCTAAAATAAAATAAGATTTTCATCCTAATATAAACAAATCCTAATAATTGTAAATCCTAGTGTTATCTAGAACAATTCTTAAAATTATACAATCTTAATTCCAATAAAATAAAAGAAACAAATCCTAATAATTATTATCCGAAATAAATATTTATTAAAGATTTTCATCCTAATTAAAAGTTTGGCTATCATTTAAGGATGTGTTTGATTTGTATATAATATATTATTGAGAAGGATGAGAAACTTAAAATGTGAGTATGTCCTAAGTCAAAGATTAATTAATTTTATAACTGATTCAAAGAATAAAAAATTTGTGAAATATTTCAAGAGGGAGGAGTGAAAGTTTTAATTACAGTGGTTAATAAAAAGAATAATGAAAAGTTTTAATGGATGATATCCGTGTGTTGAGTGAACCACTAGGCCTAGGTGGCATAGTAAACACACAAGGACCATTGTTAAAAAAAAAAAAAATCCGTGTTGAGTTAAAAAAAAAAAAATTTGATGATACGTGTTTAATTTTTCTGAAGTTTACAGGATTGAGTTTTCTTTTAATTGGGTTTGACTAATCTTAGAAATCACTTTCCAAAGGAGCAGATTCACCATTTGCCCAGATATTACGTCCAGGTTCACAACGTAGAGGTTATTATAAATTGAAGCAGCTTTAGGCAGAGATAGAAAAGAACGAAAATCAATAGGGAGCACTTGCAGTTGCAGAGAGGGGTGTCTTTTCTTTCATCCTTTTCCCAATTCAATCTCTCTCTCTCTCTCTCTCTCTCTCGCTCCCTACATTTTCGATCCAAATGGCTGAAAGCGTGGTGGTGAACAGGAAGCGCAGCGGCACGGACGACGTCGTTTCGGAGAACGACGGAAAGAGGAAGAAAGTGGTGGCACGCGACATTGACCCGGCGGCGGCATTGGCCTTGACGCGGCACGAGTTCGGGGAGCACGGTGGCGTGAACATGTCGATCGAGGCCTCGGCCACGTTCACGGTGATGGAGCCGGAGACCCTCTGCCGCATGTTCACCGGCGAGCTGGGCCCCGACCGCGACTTCTTCATCTACAGCCGCCACTTCAATCCGACGGTGCTCAACCTGGGCCGCCACATGGCCGCCCTGGAAGGCACGGAGGCCGCCTACTGCACCGCCAGCGGCATGGCCGCCATCTCCTCGGTCCTCCTCCAGCTCTGCAGCTCCGGCGGGCACGTGGTGGCTTCCACCACTCTCTACGGCGGGACCCACGCCCTCCTCACGCACTTCCTCCCCGGGAAATGCAACATCACCACCACGTTCGTGGACATCAGCGATTTGGAAAGCGTGGAGAGTGCGATCGTGGAAGGGAAGACGAACGTGCTGTACTTCGAGTCCATGGCGAATCCGAGCCTGAAGGTCGCAAACATTCCGGAACTGTGCCGCGTGGGACACGCAAAGGGCGTCACGGTGGTCGTCGACAACACCTTCGCTCCCATGGTCATCTCCCCCGCTCGTCTCGGCGCTGACGTCGTCGTTCACAGCATCTCCAAGTTTATCAGTGGCGGTGCTGATATTATTGCAGGTCCGTTTCTTCAACCTTCATTTACTATTATTTCTTCTCATAAATTATTATCTGCGGTTAAATAATAATCAGATATGCATTTTTTTACCCCGTGGGAATTATTATCTCTTCAATGCTCCTGAAACTGAATTTTCATAATTACGGTTGACCTTTAAAATTTGATAGGAGTATAATAAATTGTCATTTTTAATCATTTTATGACTAAAATTTAAATAAATAATAAATGAAAAATTTATGACAATATAAAGTATTATATTTTGGTAGAATATTTTTTTTCATTTTTAATTAATGATTTTGTGTGACTGAAATTTAAGTTTAAATAAATAGTAAATGAAAAAATTTATGAATCCAAAAAGGATTTTACTATCGTTATTGAAAAACTTTTTCTTGTTATGTGTCTCTTTCTCAAGTGATGTGTATATTTACTATTAATTAAAAAAATAATTATATTAAAAATTCTTAAGATTTCTCTAAACACTATAACAACTTTACAGTTATACAAATATATGTTTTCCTTTTACTTTTTTCTTTGTTTTTTATCGTTAATTTTTTTTTCTTTTTTTATTTCCTAGGAGTGTAGGTTTATCATTTTCTAATTTAAGGTGATTCTAATAAAAAGAAAGAAGGTATCATAGACGCAACGTCCCTGATAAATGGGTTAAATTTTTTAAATTGAATTTATAAAAATATCTCAAGTCGTACTCAAAATTGAATTTTTTAGTAAAATTTTATTCTCAAACATACTTTTGGGTGTAACCAAATAAAAAAATAAATTGATTTTATTCTTAAACACACTTTTAAAACATTTCCATCCCACAAAATTTAAATTTATAACATTCTTTTTGTTTTTTTATGTTATTCTCAGATCAGACTTTTATTTTGGCAATTTATATGTTGACTTTTTAATATAAGTTTTTACTATGCAAATCATTAAAATAAAACTCTAATTTTAATAAATAATAGCATAAAAATGCATTTAAGGTTTGTCTTTTTTATTTTCTCTTTTTCTTTTCCAAACTTATTTTTCCTTAAAAGAAATACGAGGAATCGCGAAAGCGATAATATTCTTTTTCGACGAAAGTCCTTCTTGTTCTTTACCCTTTGTTGCTCTTGTCCCGAATGCACACCATGTGAGCATACTATCTTGTCTTTTCGGCCACTTGTCCTCTCTCTTTTCCTTATCCACGTGTTAGTTGCATTGTGATAGTGATGTAGTTCTCATTGATTTGTATGCGAATATTTATATTTATTTATTTTAAGTATAGTAAGAGAATTTTGATTTGAATACTGTTTTGATAGATAGTCACATTCAATTAATTGGAAATTACTATTATAATAATTTTATTATTTATAATAGTTTATGTTAGATAATAATAATGTAAAATATTATTGTAGTATTATTGTATTTAAGTTAACTTTTTTACATCTTATTATTTTATGAATGGACTGGACAATGGAGGCAAAATAATAATTTGTTATTATTTTTTTTAATAAGCATCTTTGTCTTGAGAATGAAGGTTTTCTTGTGGTGAAATTGAAAATGTAAAAGTGACAATCGATGTTGCCATGAACAGGGGCTGTGTGCGGGCCTGCGAGCCTAGTGAATTCGATGATGGACCTTCACGACGGGTCCCTGATGCTGCTGGGTCCAACAATGAATGCGAAGGTGGCGTTTGAACTGTCAGAAAGAATCCCACACTTGAGCCTTAGGATGAAGGAGCATTGCCACCGTGCGTTGGTGTTCTCCACAAGGCTCAAGAAATTAGGGTTGAAGGTGATCTACCCAGGCCTTGAAGACCACCCACAGCACGAATTGCTGAAATCAATAGCCAACAGGGAATATGGGTATGGTGGGCTTCTCTGCATTGACATGGAAACGGTGGAGAGGGCAAACCTGTTGATGGCCCACTTGCAAAACGATGCTCAATTTGGATTCATGGCTGTTAGCTTGGGGTATTATGAGACCCTCATGTCCTGCTCTGGTAGCAGCACTAGCAGTGAGATGACTGAGGAGGAACAGAAGCTTGCCGGAATCTCCCCAGGCCTAGTAAGGATGTCAATTGGATACATTGGCACATTGGAGCAGAAATGGGGTCAGATGGAAAGCGCACTCCATAGATTTCAGGAAAAGCAGCCACTACTAGTTTAATTCTATTTCTATTTATTGCTACTATTTTGTTGGACTAGCTACCGTTATCAACTGCTTCAGTACAATAGAATATAAACTTCTACTGTTTGGTTTACTTTATAAAGTTCTGGCTAGTTTTACGGTACTATGAAGTTATCAAAATGATGTTGAAAATAAACCAGCTTTTTTTCTGCTGAGTGAGAAAAAAAACCAGCTAGAAAAGAGTAGTACGAAGAAAAGGACGCCTAAACCTAGAAATGCCCTCACCCTTTCCTATGCAGAAAAGGACATTAAGGAACGTAGTAAGAAGAAGCTCAAATTTCTCAATCTAGGGGACAATCGCCCTAACTTGGAGGCTCCAACCTCTTTTGTGAAATTTGCTAAACCGTATGAGTATGTTATGGTTGGTCCTGAGGTTTCCATGGGAGACCCTTCTCTTTACTCAAAAGTGAACCCGAAGTATATTATTAGTGCAATTACTAAGGAATTGTGTTTGGACATCGCCTTTAACTCTGAATTAGAGGTTTCTGAGGGACCCTTTAACCCTTGCCTAAACATCGAGGTATTGGCAGAGACCTATGACTGTTGGTTCGTCCATGAAGCACACATTTATTGTGAAGCTGTTGGGCAAGAAGGTGAACTTTCAGTTTATTTCGATGAGACTGTAGAACATCTGGGGGAAGAATGTCACTGTCCAAACCTTAGATCTAAATGGTAACTTTCTCCTAATTAAATTCACTGATGAAGATGACTATATGTTTTCACTATATGAAGGGCCTGGGATGTTGTTCGACCATTACCTCTTGATATAGAGGTGGCGCCCTTTCTTCAACCATACCGAAGAATCCATTAGAAAGGTAGTGGCCTGAATTGAGATATCTAAACTCCAAATAGAACTCTATAATTCAGAGTTTCTTTAGGATGTGGGAAGTCACCTAGGGACTGTGCTTAGGGTTGATCAAAACATGTCTGTTCATAGTTGTGGCAAGTTTGCCCGAATCTATGTCAAGTTGGACCTTAGCTATTAGTTCCTTACATTTTGATGTTGGGCTAGGTGTTTTATTTGGAGAATGAAGGGTTACATCTTATTTGTTTTGGGTGTGGAAAATATGGACATTGGGTTCATCAGTTTCTAAATGCTCCCTTATTTAAGGAAGGAACCTTTATAGCTAACAAAAAGGTCTTCTAAAGAAATTACTTCAAAGGATATAAATGCTAGTGAAGGGGCCTTGAAAAACCCTAACCCAGAGGAAAAAGATAAGGTTGATGCCCCTCCAACAGATCTTGACCCACCTCAGTCTGTTGAGCAAGAGGATACCTCAGCTTTTAGGCCATGGATGTTGGCAAGAAAGCCTGCTAGGTGACATCCCCACGAATAAAAAAGTTACAAAGTTTGTGTCCACTGATAAGAAAAAGGAGACCATCCCTATGCGGACCCACACTATATGGATGTTTCAATGCAAGGTATTTAGACCAATGAAACTCCTCATAGGCATGATACAATTATTGCCCAAGACTTAGGAATGGCCCCAATTGGTGACACAAATCCTAATGTTCTTTCTATGCAACAACTAGATGTGGGAAAAAATGATTTTAATGACAATATGGTTATTGAGGAAAATCATACTCATGTGAGCGGTCCTTCGGATTTTCAAGGGTCGCCGGGGGCGCACCAGACACCACGCGATTTTCAAGGGCCTCCTAATTGTTGGTCTTCAAGGGCTGCCCACGTCGTCGCAATCCAAACACTTCACCGGACCATTCAATCGGTAGGAGCGACGGGCGGTGTGTACAAAGGGCAGGGACGTAGTTAACGCGAGCTGATGACTCACGCTTACTAGGAATTCCTTGTTGAAGACCAACAATTGCAATGATCTATCCCCATCACGATGAAATTTCAAAGATTACTTGGGCCTGCCGGCCAAGGCTATAGACTCGTTGAATACATCAGTGTAGTGCGTGTGTGACCCAGAACATCTAAGGGCATCACATACCTGTTATTGCCTCAAACTTCCGTGGCCTAAGCGGCCATAGTCCCTCTAAGAGGCTGGCCGCGGAGGGTTACCTCCACATAGCTATTTAGCAGGCTGAGGTCTCGTTCGTTAACGGAATTAACCAGACAAATCGCTCCACCAACTAAGAACGACCATGCACCACCACCATAGAATCAAGAAAGAGCTCTCAGTCAAAGAAAGAGCTCTCAGTCAAGTCTAGAGGGAGAAAGAAGAGAGAGAAGCTCTGCTAGGGTTTTTGCCCCCCCTCCTTGGGTGCTTCCTTGTGGCTTTGCCACTGGGGTAGGGCTGGAAAAAATCCTTGGTCACAACATTTAATCTCACTCATACTTTTTCCTTCTTGGTTAGTGACCCTTGAATCCTTCTCTTAGTGGAAGGGGCTGGCAGTTTTGTGCATTAATTGAAGTGGGTCTCACGAGCTTTGGTGAGGGGTGGTGGAATACGCGTGGAGTTCTTTCACTGGCGGTCCATTTATTTTCTTCACTTGGTTTGTGAATCACATTTCAGTAGTGGGTTTTATTTCTGAATTTATTTTGGTCCCACCGCTTGGATTTTGAAGGAAGGTTGGAAGCCACTCGTTACTTCTCTTCTCCCTTTCGTGAAGGAAGTTCAAGCGCTGTTCACTTTTTCCTCCATTTCCAGGAGATGGGTGGCCCTTGAAGAATTCAATCGAGACACTCAAGCTTTCTGTTTTTGTGATTGGGTTGTATTCTGAAACATAAGTTGTAATAATTTTATTTTTATTGCTTGTATTCTATTTGATTTATGGGTGTAAGAAGCCTCTGGTAAACGGTTCTCTCGTGAAGCATTTTTCATGGTAAACGATGGGTGAGTTTTCATTTTCCCTGTTCTCATCCGACTGGTCTCTTCTTCTTTTTGGGAGAACTTTTCCTGGCTGTTCTCCTTTGTAAGATTGGTCTTTCTTCTTCTCCAAAAAGACAGCTTCCTGGTCTGTTCTTGTGGGTTGGGTTGTTCATGTGCAGGTTTCTCCTTTTTCTAAAGCTTTGTCCATGGCAAATTAAATTTTGCTTTATGGGAAAATCGAAGAAGAAATGGGGGATGTCTGGTCCTGTGACACCTTTGCCTGAAAAGGGAAGGGCAAGGTTCTATTGCTGCGGCTGAAGGTTCAGTTTCACACACCCACCAGGTGTTCGACTTATTGTCTGAGAAGAATGTTGTGGGTACTTCTATAGAACCCAACTCACACGATTCAGCTGAAGATGGTAGTGCACTCCATATGCTCGACAATATGCTTTACAAAAATGTTCATGTTGATTTTTCAGAAAGTGAGTCCCGTTCACTAGGCTCCAACGATACTAACTCGATTTCAATGACCAAAGTTGCTCGAGTCCGTTGTTGTGGAGGATGATGTGTCCTCTATGGGCTCTGGAGAGGACAACACAAAGGTGAATGATGCTCCATCATTGCCCGCAACTCCTTGGGTGAACTTATTCAAGGACAACCGCTAGCCTTCTAAAGGGTTCAGCATAGAAGCCTACAAGATAGATTCTGAGGAACATGTCTTGCTGGAAAATGATGACATTTAGCCACTCAAGGAAGCCTGGGGATATTGTTTGATTGGGTATGTGGCGGGCTGTTTCCCTGGGAAGAAAGCCCTGCTGGAGTGTTGTAGAAAATGAGGTGTTAATTATCATTACACTAGTCATGAGAGTGGCTGGCTTTTTTTTAAGTTTAATTCAGAAGAAGACATGAACAAAGTCCTATCCTTTGGACCCTATTTTATTTTCCAAAGACCCTTGCTCTTGAAAATTATGCCAGCTTTGTTTGATTTTGGTGAAGAGGAGCTTTGTAATATTCCGGTTTGGATCAAGCTGAGAAATCTCCCTCTAGAATTGTGGAACCCGACTGCTCTTGGGAAAATACTTTCTAAAATTGGCACCCCCATCCGCATTGACCAACTTATAGCTTCAAAGGGGTCTATATCGTTTACAAGAGCTTTAGTTGAAGTGGACGCATCTGTGGATTTAATTTCCGAGGTCAAGATCATGTTGCCTAACGAAAAGTCCCTTTTACAGCATATTGAATATGAGTCTCGTCCAGCATATTGCAAGCATTGTAAGATTATTGGCCATCAAATTAAGAATTGTAAGGCTGTCCCAAATTCTTACATAGATAATCCCAAAGTCAATGTACATGAACCTCATCCTATTAACACGAAGGAGGATCATAGAGAAACTGTGAGGGCTGTTGAAGATTTGGTCCAGGTCAAGGACAAAGTTTCCAATCTAGAATCTTTAAAATAGTCAACTGCTGGTGAGAAAGTGGCTAATCTTTTGGAGACAGTGGCTAATCTTGTTGAAACAGTAGATGATTCTGACCTGACCGTGAGTGATAACTCTTTGAATATAGATGGTTTTGGTGAACCTAATATCCAGGGTGTGCAGCAAAATGTTGTTTTGTCACAAGCAAACAGTGTAGTGGGGCATAATGGTCCAGTTGAGGAAACTGAATATGGCTTCATTAAAAAGAAGAGCAAGAGCCGTCATAAGGTTGTTAGGAGTCTATCTGTTGACAGAGGACATGATGGGTAGCACAAATGTTCCAAGGAAGGGGGGAAAGTCCATAAATATGGTTTTGTCGGGGAGGGTTCTTCCCGTCGAAAACTATGATTTTTGCCTCTTGGAACATTAGGGGCTTTCATATGCCCCTCAAGCATCTTGTGATGCAAAGATTTTTGAAGCTTAAGGATGTTGATGTGGTGGCCATTCTTGAGACAAAGTTGGAGTGCTACTCTTTAAATGGGATTATGAAGAGGAAATTTGCCAATTGGAAGTATGTTTATAATTTTGACCACCACAGTGGTGGTAGAATCATCATACTTTGGAGACAAGACAGTGTGAAGCTTGATGTTCTGGAGGTTTTTTCCCAAGTCATCCACTGTAAGATCTTGTGCAATATTACCGAGAACACACGTTGGAGTTCCTTTGTGTATGGTCTCCATTCTCTTAGTGCTAGGAAGCCTCTATGGCAGTCATTAATTGGGTTTGAAAATTCAGTGGTTGGTCCTTGGATTATTATGGGGGACTTTAATAGTGTTTTGAGCCCTCAAGACCGTATTAACGGTAACCCAGTTACTGCATATGAAGCGGAAGATTTCCAACTTTATTGTTCAGATTTAGGCATCCAGGAGCTAAATACTTGTGGGTCTAAATTCACTTGGACGAATGGTACTTGTTGGAGCAAAATTGACCGAGTTTTGTGCAATGCTGATTGGCAGGCCTCTTATGGTTAGTCCTTTGCTGTGGCTTCCAATATTGAAACAGTTTCAGACCATTCTGCGTTGATTGTTAATTCTGATCATTCTTTGATTCGAGGGAAGCAAGCATTCAGATTTTGTAATGCTACGGTGGAGAGTAAGGAGTTTTTGCCTTGTGTGGCATCAGTTTGGTCCCAATCTGTTGATGGGTGTAAAATGTTCCAAGTTTGTAGGAAACTTAAGACTTTAAAGCCAGCTTTGAAAAGTATTTTCAAGGGAGAAGTTAGTTCTATGTCGGAGCGCATTCAGAAGGCTGAATCTGATTATTTCCATTTATTGACTCAAATCTAGAATAATCCGTTGGACATGGATCTTATTGTTAGAGCTGCCTCGATTAGATCATCCACGGGTGGTCTTAGAATTGCTGAATCCAGATTTCTTGCACAGTTGGCAAAGAATAAATATTTGATAATGGCTGATAAAAGTTCAAAATTTTTCTATTCCCTTATCAACAGGGATAGGAATTTGAGATTCATTGCAGCTATTGAAAAGGAGAATGGTCAGCTTACTACATCCCAAGCAGAAATTGGGGTTGAATTTGTTCAACATTTTCCCTCTTTGTTGGGATCTCATGTGACTACTAATCCCCCCTCTATGGCTGTTTGTCTTAATGGTCCAACGGTATCAGCAGATTTGTATGGTGAGCTGCTCAAGCCTGTTTCAAATGCAGATATTTGGGATATTGTGTCTCATATGGATGGCAACAAAGCGCCGGGTCAAGATGGGTATAATGCCTTATTTTTTAAAAAGTCCTGGCACATTATTGGTGAGGATGTATGTGCAGCTGTTAAAGAATTTTTTGTGTCTGGAAAAATTCTTAAACAGATTAATCATGCTTTCATTGCTCTTATCCCTAAGACTGATGATGCTAGCAGAGTTAATCATTTCAGACCAATATCATGTTGCAACATTATCTACAAGATCATCTCAAAGATCCTTGCTAATAGGCTTATTCCGGTGTTGAATTCTATCATTGATGATTCCCAGGCAGCTTTCATAAAATATAGAAGTATGGCTGATAATGTCTTCCTTGTCCAAGAGCTGGTTAGAAAGTATACTAGAAAAAGATGCTCTCCCAGGTGTATGATCAAAATCGACCTTCACAAAGCCTATGATTCTATATCGTGGGATTTCCTAAGATGGATGCTGCAAGCGTTGGATTTTCTGCCTAAGTTCTGCCACTGGATTATGGAGTATGTTTCCACTACCTCCTTTAGTGTGTCCATCAATGGATCCATCTAGGCCACTTCGAGGGAAAAAGGGGCCTTAGACAAGGCGATCCTCTTTCGCCATATTTGTTTGTCATTTGCATGGAGTATTTGTCTAGAGAGCTGAAGGGGCTGAAGGATAATATGCTTTATAATTTTCATCCGGCTTGCTCGGTGCACAACATTACTCACCTAGCCTTTGCCAACGACATTATGCTATTCTTTAGAGGAGATTACTCATCGGTGGCTATCATTTTTAATAAGCTTCTCAGCTTTTGCAGCATATCTGGACTTTCAATTAGTGCAGGGAAATCCATGATATTCACGGCTGGGATGGATATTCAAATCGTGGAGGATGTCCGTTTACTTACAGGTTTTGAGATGGGTTCTTTCCCCATTCGTTACCTCAGTATTCCCCTCATGGCATCACGGCTGAATGTATGTCATTATTCTCCTCTGCTTAGCAAGATTGGAAGTCTCATTCAGAATTAGCATTGCAAAACTTTATCCTACGCTGGGAGGTTAGAGCTAATTAGAGGCATGGTTGGGGGCATTATTAATTTTTGGATGGGCATGTTCCCTTTGCCTATCTACGTGATTGACCGCATTCATGCTTATTGTAGAAATTTTCTTTGGGGGAAATTTGAAGCTGGAAAGAAAAAGCCTTTAGTTGCTTGGAAGTTGGTTTGCTCTCCTAAGAAGGAAGAAGGGCTTGGGCTCCATTGCCTTAAAAGTTGGAACCAAGCTCTCTTGGCCCGTTCTCTTTGGGATATTTCCAGCGACAAGGAATCCTTATGGGTGAAGTGGGTTCACCATTTTTATTTCAGAGGCAACTCGGTTTGGCACTTCTCCTCTTGCAAGAAGGATTCTGTAACGACCCGTATATATCCGGTTCATTAACATTGATTTATGGTCATTAAGCGTAGCAATTATCACAGATAATCAATTCGGAAGCGATAACTAAAATGACGTCATCAACCGTCATTAACAACACCTACTGTACATCATATATGGTGAATTCTCATAATATACAATGTGTATATATAACAAAACTATACAATTCCCTCTCAGGGTACAAAATAATAGGCATAAAAACAAAAGTAGAGCCAACATGCTCTTCAACACTATGCCTTAGGTTCTCACAGAACCTATCCCTGCTTGGGTCTCTTGCCCTAGGATCTCTCAGCTGCTCCTTGAGTATCACCTGCAAAACATAACCCCAACAGGGGTGAGATAATAATCTCAGTAAACTCAGGGTCCTTGGAGGTCTTTCCCCCCCTGGTTCACTTCCATGCATATAATATCAAAATTGGCATTACAACTAGCCATCACAACTCTCAAGCCCTAACAACACATATACATATGTTTCAAGGGTTTATCAGTACCCTTTTCATAACATACATCATCATCATTTAGCCATCACGGCCCTCAACAGTTCACAACATATTAAAACACAATCACATGTACATGGCATATATATATATATATATATATATATATATATATATATATATATATATATATCATTTACCAATTCCTGAGGAAGCTACATCCACCTATGTGGGCACATCTCACATCAGGACTCCCTACCATTAGCCTGAGGAAGCTACATCCATCTATATGGGCACATCTCACATCAGGACTCCCTATCCTGAGCCTGAGGAAGCTACATCCATCTATATGGGCACATCTCACATTAGGACTCCCTATCATTAGCCTGAGGAAGCTACATCCATTTATATGGGCACATCTCACATCAGGACTCCCTATTATTAGCCTGAGGAAGCTACATCCATCTATATGGGCACATCTCACATCAAGACTCCCTATCATTAGCCTGAGGAAGCTACATCCATCTATATGGGTACATTTCTCATCAGGACTTACTCAAACACATATATATACCCTCTATTCTATTCTATTCTACTGGTCAGAGGAATCTCATCAATCAACACACATAACCTCAATCTATGTATATCAAGTACATGGTTTCAATCTAAACAGTAACACACAATTTCAATATACATGCATTAGCTTATACAATGACCATTACTCTTACTGGAGTATGGTGGAACACAATCAAGGGAAATACTCCCAAGAACAAAGAGCTTACCTGCTCTCAGCACTGTACCGGCTCTCCCGGATCCATGGTCACCACCACCAGTGATGTCAGAATCACGCCCTACACAAGAGCATGTAAACATCAATAACGGTCCTCAACCGTTAAAATGACAAAACAAGGCTAATCCTTTTCATTAAACCTCTCTGTTTCTATCTTAGGGTTATCAAAGCTAACCACCTTATTGGCGATTCACAGACCCTCAACAGGATCTATCTCAGCCTAACCAAGGCACTAAAGCCTCTCTAAGACTCTGCATGAGCCAATCTAATCAGTTCAATTTCCTTTATCCAGGCCAAATATCAACATTTATCAAGTTGGCTAAAATGGTTACTTCAACACTTTTCACCGTTTATTTAGCCTCCTGAACATCTTTTGTAAAAGCACCTAGGCTCATACATATCATAATACCTTCCATTTAATCATCATTCTTCCTACTCATACATATATCAGAGTCAAAACCAAACTTCATCAATAGTCATGTTTCAAAGCATATTATTCATTAGAACAACCCCCTGAGCATACTTTTCTAAAGAACCTAAGCCTAATTCCAGCCCTATCACAAATGGGTTACTATTCATCCCATGAACAAATTCCCAAATCAATCGGTAAAACTCGAGTTTCTTACCTCAAAACTGTCGAGGAAGGCTGGAGGATCACTTCTCCAAGCTCTAGTGTCCTTGAATCGCCTTCTTTCCCTTCCAAACTCAGTTTTACCAAGTTCCCTAGAGAACAGGATCTCTCCGATTGATGGTTTTCTCAAGAAATTGAAGCTGGAATCTAGCTTATCAAGAGGTTCTAATCACTTTCCTAGTTGGTTATCAAGTATTTAGGTCAAGGGATAAGCAGTTATGGAGCTCTCCAAGCTCAACAATGGAGGAAAACACAAGGAGAAAGAAGGAGAAGCAGTTTTGCTGGCCCAAAACACGAAAATGGCCTTTTATAGGCCCCCAACGCGAGCTCCCACGCTACCAGCGTGGCTCCCACGCTACCGGCGTGGCATTCCAGTGGAAAGTGGCTTTCTGGAGCACTTCCCAAGCTACCAGCGTGGCTCCCACGCTACTGGCGTGGCATGCAGCCGTCGCCAACTCCGTCACTAATTCCGTCGCTAATTCCGTCACTAATGCTTTTGGGACAGAAATTTGGAAAAAATTGAAACTTTTCTTTCTTTTTCTTTTATTTACTTAACCTTGGTTATTATAGATTCAGCTTTCATCAAGAGACTTGTTAGCATTCGGGACTCCATTATTTCGAGAGAAGGCAACTCGGATCAGACTCAGTTTTTATTGAATTCTTGGATTAAAGCTAGCAGTTTTGATATGGTTCCAGCTTACAATTATTTTTGAATTGTGAAGCCCAATGTGCACTGGTCTAAAGTGGTCTGGAATGTGGGAATACCTCCTAAGGAGGCTTTTATCTTCTGGTTGGCAGCCAACAAAAAATGCTTAACGCTAGACCGTGCTTCTTTCTTAGGCAAAGGTGCTTTCTGCCCCTTTTGTAAATCTGATTTGGAGACTAATGATCATTTGTTTTTTAAGTGTAGAATTACCTTGCGAGTTTGGTCTGAAATTCGTGATTGGATTAAATTTTCGAAGCGCAACATTTCTCTGCATGGCACCATGAATAGCCTGGTTCACTTTCGAGCTACTTCAGGGAACTCTGGGAAGACCCGCTGCCTGGCTTTGGCTTCTACTGTTTATGTTATTTGGTTTATTCGAAATTGTATACTTTTTGATAATTATACTTTTCAGAAGACAGACGTTATTGAAAAAATAAGTTTAGGACTATTAGATTAGCCCATTTGATGCACTTGTATTGTCTTGCTTGTTAATTGCTGAATTTTTGTGTTCCAGTCTTTGGATATTTGCTTCTTTTGGCAAGTGTGTTAGCTTTGTCTAGCTGCTGATGTTTGCGGGGTATGCCCCGTCTATGTTGTATCTCTTTTTGGATATATATTCAATTTTTACATATTTCCAAAAAATAAAAGAAAAAGAAAGAGCTCTCAGTCATCAATCAGTCGCTCTCTTCTCTCTCCTCTAAGTTGGTCACATAGTGAGGCTTCCTCCCTTGGGAGATTCCTAGTGGCTGAGCCACCGTTGGAAGCCACTCACTATGGGTTAGTACCATTTATTAGCTAGGTGGTGGAGGTTTGAATTCGGCTATTGGCTCGTCAACACTGGAAAGCACTAACGCTCTCCGTAGTGTATCTCGAGTGGTGGGTGCTTTGGTTCTCTCATCTCCTTTGTGACCCTTGAATCTTCTACACGCACCTCTTGGGTAGCATCGAGTTTCTCCTCTGCCCTAAGAGAGTTTGTTGGTGTGTCGGTGAGGGTCGTGTATCGCCGTTCACAGTTCATCACTTGGTTGGATTGGAGAAGCATTTTTCTGCTCTCACGGATTTGCGAACTGGTTCTTATAGGCATTTTCTTCTCTTCTGCACTAAGGGGTTTTATTGGGGCGGTGGTGAAGTGTGCTTCACGAACTCACTGTTCATCTCCTTTGCCATTTTGGTGACGTGTCTTTCAGCACTCGCGATTCTAGGGTTTGGGGTTGTTGCTTCGTGATGAACATTGTGTTGGGTTCTCGTTGAAGCTTTCCAGTTCTTTCGAGAAGGGAAGCACCTGTGTTGGAGAAAAACAGTGAAGGTTTTTTGAACCTGTCCGCCATTGATGATTTTATAAGCTTTGTTTATTACGTTTTTATATAAGATGTGTTCTGTTTTACTGTAATTTGTTCTTTGTAATTCTGCTTTTTTCTTTAAGCAATTTGTGGTCTCTCTCCTTTTCCAAGAACAGTTCCTGTTTCCTGTTCTTCTTTGGGTTTCGGGGGGTAGTAAGCAGGTACCCACTCCCACCTTTTGAGGTTGACCCTTGTCACATTGTTGGTGATATGGGGAAAACCAAAAATAAAAGGTTTGAAGAGTGGTTCTATCTGTAAGCCGTCTGGTAATGTTGAGGTAGTAGGGGGTGGTTTGAATCAGGTTGAAGCTTCTACATCTCGTGCACACAAGGTGTTTGTGCCTATGCCTGAGAGAGAGTCTCAGTCAGAATCACCAGAGAAGAAGATTATTATGGGCATTCATGAAAGGTCAAGTTCGCTAGCTTCAGCTGAAAATTCCCATGCACCCCATGTGTTCGATGGAATGCCCCAAAGAAAGTCACAAGCTGATTCTTCAGGGGAGGAGTCCATTTCGCTGGGAAAGAACGACACAACTTCAGATTCCTTTGACAAAGAGGAAAATGAGTTAGTCACGGTGGAAGATTATAAATCTTCTGTGGGTGATGATGATGATTCTACAAAGGTGGAAGGCAGTCAAGCAAGGTTGGAATCAAATCAGCCAATGAAGGAAAATCAAACCAAAGCCACTTGGTCAAGCCTCTTCAAAGACAATAGAAACATTACTGAAGGGATTGAATTGGGTGTGAAGCCCGAATGTGACAAGACTAAGTTCCAGCTCACCAATGATGATGTTAGCTCTCTCCAAGAGATGTGGGGTTTCAATGCAATAGGATATATTGCTGGCAGCTTTCTAGGGAAGAAAGCACTGCTGAAGGAGTGCAATAAATGGGGTGTTAAGTATAAATATTCAACCCATCCCAGTGGCTGGTTGGTGTTTCAGTTTGAGGAGGAAAAGGATTTGAACCAAGTTCTTCTTGGCGGTCCATACTTCATTTTTCAGAGACCTTTGTTGTTAAAAAGAATGCCTCACTTCTTTAAGTTTGGAAGTGAAGAGTTGTGCCACATTCCAGTGTGGGTTAGACTTCCCGGTCTCCCACTCCAATTGTGGAACAAGAATGCCTTGAGTAAGATATTAACCCTAGTGGGAAAGCCAATTAGAACTGACAAGATGACAGCCAACTGTGGATCAATCTCATTTGCCCGTGCTTTAGTTGAGGTGGATGCTTCAAAAGAATTGCTACAGGAGGTAGATTTCTTCTTGCCGGATGGCACCCTTTTTGTGCAAGCAGTAGAGTATGAGACAAAACCTACATATTGCAATGTTTGCGAGATTGATGGAGGTCCAAGTCAAGTCAAAGGTCTAGAAGGGGAGCTTGAAGCACTTCCTTCGGTGAGCTTCAAAGGACCAATGACAAGAGCTAGGACTCAAGCACTTCAAGACCATATTCAAGCCAATTTGGGCAAGCATGAAGTTGTACACCATATCAAGGAGGACAATAGCTGGATTTTGATGTCTCAAATCCAATATAATTCAATAAATTCCAGCACTTGTTAGAAGAAATTCAATAAAACATGTGTAAATAGTTTGCTACTGCTTTAATCGATTATGTTGGCTTTATAATCGATTATGGGATGTTTAGAAGCAATCAGGAGTCCTGGCCTTACTGCTTTAATCGATTATTTCATTGAAATAATCGATTACGAGGATGTCAGCAGGAATCCTGACCTTACTGCCTTAATCGATTATTTCGTCCAAATAATCGATTACAAAGAGTGTTAGCTGGAAGCAGGAATCATGACCTCACTGCCTTAATCAATTAAATGGCTAGTGTAATCGATTATTTCAGTTTTTGACTGATTTAATCGATTACAATAGCGAATTAATCGATTAAACCAATCTGAGATGGCCACTGTACAATTGGAAGCCAAAGGTCTTTTAGGAACAGCTTGTCTTGTAAGCTAGGTTTGGGCTCCATTTTAGCTTACATTTACATTTCATTTAGGGTTAATTAGCTTAATAATTCGTGGCCTATATAAGGTCCCAAAATTTGAATGTAAAGGATCTTTGGTGAATCAATACAATTTCTGAATTGTTGGTGAGAGTTTTCTCCCTTTGTTCTTAGTCAAGAGCTTCTTGTTTCTTATCAATGGCTTCTAAGCTATTGTGGTGATTCTTGCAAGACTTATTGGAATTCCTATTCCGTGGTGTCAATCCAAATCCACTTCTATTCTTCTTCCATAATCCATTTCTGAAATTAGGAAAACATAAACAGCCCCATTCAAGAAAGAGTTGCATGCTCTATTTTGAAGTTGAATTGAAGATTAACTTCCATTGCAAGGAAGATCAGGGCAAACAGGACTTGATTCAATTTAGGAGTCCATCAAAGATGATAGGTCATTCCACATCCAAATGTCAGTTGATGAATTTGAAAGCTGAGACCGTGGCAACCTCTGCTGCTTTGGCTATTAATGTGGAAAACAAATATTCCCCTCCCTGTGATAAGGAGTGTTCCCAAAATGCCGGAACGGTTGGAACAGAAAAGGCCATGAAGAGTAGCACAAAGGGTAAGCTTGAAGCTCCGGTTGATGTGGAATCCCCGGCATGCTCTCAAGATGGAGAAGGGATCACAATAGCGCAAGCCAATGATGATTCTAGGCCGGTGCAAGAGAATGTAGCTAATGACAAAGCTGGTGCATCTCAACTTATCCAGAGGAAAAGCAGGAACAGAAGCAAAAAGGGCAGAAGTCCCTCGCCTGGGCCTGACCGGAGAAAACAGCAAGCAAGCAATTTGCAGGGGAGGAAAATAAGTAATGTAAACTTTGTTAGGAAGGTCTTTTCCCATCAAAAAATATGATTATCTCCTCATGGAACATAAGGGGTTTCAACATGCTCCTCAAGCATATAGCTATGCTTAATATGTTGAAGGCCAAGGATGTGGATGTAATGGCAATCCTTGAAGCAAAGTTAGACTCTCAATCCATTGGAAAGCTGAAGAATTCCAGATTTGCTAGCTGGAATATAGCGGATAATTTCAGCACCCACCCAGCTGGGGGCATCATTATTCTCTGGAAAGGGGACCGAGTATCCTTAGAAATTTTGGACTCTAACCCTCAAGCCATGAACTGCAAGGTGGGCTGTAAAATTTTAGGGGAGATTTTCTGGATATCTTTTGTCTACGGCATGCACTCCATTGGTGCTAGGAGAGAACTTTGGAACTCTCTCCACCTCTTTGAATCTGTTCCAGCCGGGCCATGGTTAATTATGGGGGACTTCAACAGCGTGCTAACCCCAAATGACCAATTAAATGTGTTAGATTCAAGTGATTGAAGAATCTGAAGAAGAAGAGTTTTGAGTTTTGATATTTGATTCATGCCTTGTAATTTTTATTTTGTTTGTTTTAGTTTGGTTCATTAAAAGGAATAACCTAAATATCCCTTTGCAGCTACTAATAAAATCAAATCAACATGCATTCATGCTTAGGTATAAAGTAATAAACATATGCATTGAGTTAGAAATACATTGATGAGTTTTAAATATGCATAAAATGTTTTAAGACTGTAATAATCGATTACATAGGTAAATAATCGATTACATAAGCATTCTGCATAATCCTGTATAGTATAGAAGGTGACTTAATCGATTACCAATTAATCGTAATCGATTAAATAGGCTGGAGGCAAAAGGGAAGCTCACTGGAATAATCGATTAAATGATGAAATAATCGATTACTTTGATCATGCTTATTTTCCAGAACTGCTACGAACACTTTAATCGATTAAATGGTCGAATTAATCGATTACTTGAGTTAAATTAATCGATTACATTGACGAAATAATCGATTACAGTCTGTTAAATCTGTTTTTTTATAAATAGCATGCATTGACTCACAATCTGAGACATTAATTTTTCGAGAGCTTTCATTACAAAAGTGTATTAACATTCTCTGAGTGCTTTAATGTGAAGAAAGAGTCTTTTTCATTTGGGTTGTTCTTAAAATAGAGAATCATGAAGCTAGAGTAAAAGAAGGAGTTTCTTAGTGAACATTCATGCATTAATCTGTTGCAAGATCATTCAAGACTGCATGTTCATTCAACATCACAGGTTTTAAATTTCGTATAATTCCTTTTCTGCTGCAAAAGGATTAAGGTGATGTCCTTCTTGAATCTTTAGTTCTATTATTTGGGAGATTTTATTTGTTTTGTTTAGTTTGTGTTGAAACTATCCATGTAACAAGTTAGAATTCTTTAAAGCAAAACTAGATAGGGTTTCTAGTGGGTAGAACTGAGTGGTGTGCTCAGGTTCTAAAGTCTTTAGATAAATCTTAGTGTTAGATTTAGAATTTTGCCTAGGGTGGGTGAAAGAGACTTGGTTGATTGCTTGTAAAGAACTGAATCTTGTTAGTGGAACTCTAATCTGGTTTGGATTAGAAGACAACTGGATGTAGCCTCAAGTGGTTAGAGGTGAACCAGTATAAATTTGTGTGTAATTGTGTTTTGATTTACATTACATTCAATTGCTTGTGGTATTAGATTGTGAATCAATTCTGATTTTGTTTCAGCATAAGAGTTAAGTGATTGGAAAAGAGAATATTGCTTATTAAAAGTGTTTGGTTTAAAGATACGATCCATTGTTTATCTTCCGCTGAGTTTGAATTTCAAAGAAAAGTCAAAAAGTTTTATAAACCAATTCACCCCTCCCCTCTTGGTTTATTAGATTAGATATTCATTGTATTTTCAATTGGTATCAAGAGCTGGTTCTTGTAATTTGCTCAAGATCTTTTTCAAAAATCTGACAATGAATGCTAATCAAATAACATTCAAGGAGGGTGCTTCTTTGACAATGATTGTTAATGTAGCAGCAGGAGGTACTATAAGGTCCAAGACAGCAGCTCAAACATATGACCTTATCAACTCTTTGGCCCGGAACGAAAATGAAAGTTCTATTATTCAGCCAAAGAGAGAACCAATTCAGCTGTCCACTAATGATGCAATGCTTGCAGAGCAAAAGATTTTGGCCCAACAATTAGCCAAATTGACTGAGAAGATTGATAGATTACAAGTCTCTGCAGCACAAGTGGCAGCCCACCAACCACACATAGTATGTGAGTACTGTCAAGGTGAGCACGAATCTAATGTTTGTCCTATTCTTGTAGGTGCTGACCCTGTACAGGTAAATGGAATTTGGAATGATCAAAGGCAGCAACAACCTTACCAGCAGCAGTCTTATCAGAGGAACAACAATTTTTCTGCTGGAAATAACTATCCAAGAAGGTTCCAAGGAGGTGGTTTGGATTACAAATCCAACAACTACTTACAGCCCCTTCCTATTCCCAACAAAGAGCCCTCTGAACTTGAAAAGGTGGTGATGCAACTGTCAAAAACCACAGCAGATTTTATATCTGAAACAAGAGCTCATAGGACTAACCAAGATGCTTCCATTAGAAACTTGGAAAATCAGATTGGACAGCTTGCTAAGCAAATGGCTGAGAGAACACAAGGCCAATTTCCAAGTGATACAATTGTAAACCCAAGAGAACAGGCCAAAGCCATCACAACTAGAAGTGGTAAAGTATTATCTCCTCCGGAAAGGCTTGAACCCAGCAAAAGAGAAGCTGAAAAAGATGCAACAACTGAACCATCAAAGGAAAAAGCTGCAGAAAAATGTGAAGAACCAAGTTCTACACCTCAACCAAAGAAGTGGGATTTTTCTCGCTTTGAAAAGCCTCCATATCCAGTGCTAACAAAGCAACAACTGCAGAAACAGCAATTTACCAGGTTCTTAGAAATGTTTAAGAAGTTACACATTAATATACCATTTGCAGAGGCATTAGCTAATATGCTCAATTATGCAAAATTTATGAAAGAACTTCTTTCTAAGAAACACAAGCTGCAAGAGTGCGATACAATAACACTCACTGAGGAGTGTAGTGCAATTATACAAAGGAAGCTTCCTCCTAAATTAAAGGATCCTGGAAGTTTTAATATCCCTATAGCTATAGGTAACATTAATGTAGGGAGAGCTTTATGTGATTTAGGAGCTAGTATAAATTTGATGCCATTATCTATGTGTAAGTCCCTAGGCATAACTGAAGTAAAACCTACTAGAGTCTCTTTGCAATTAGCGGATAGGTCCATAAGAACACCTTCCGGGGTGATTGAAGATGTTCTAGTTAAAGTTGACAAATTCATATTTCCTGCTGACTTTATTGTGTTAGATATGGATGGGGAAAGTGAAATTCCCCTACTATTAGGTAGATCATTCTTAGCTACTGCTAGGGCCCTAATAGATGTCGAGCAGGGAAAACTTGAATTAAGATTGAATGATGAATCTGTTGTGTTTAATGTTTTTGATTCCATGAAACATCCAACCGATGAACATGATTGTTTTCGATTAGATGTATTGGATAATGCTATTTGTGCAGGAATTACAGCAGATTTAAAAGCCATAGAAAGTGCAAAATTAGAAGGAAATGATGCAGCACAATATGCAGGTTATGCAGGAACGCAGCCAGCACTTGCAGCTGAAGCAATCGCTGAAGAATCCCACATAGACGCAGCAGAAAAACCAGCAGAGCCTGTATTAGAAGAACTAGAAGTGAAGAAAGATGATATTCCATCCGGTGCACCAAAGGTTGAATTAAAAGAATTACCGGAGCATTTGAAATATGTCTTCCTTGGTGAAAATAAAACCTATCCAGTCATAATTAGCAGAGGGCTGGAATGGCACGAAGAACAAAAGCTGATTAAAGTACTTAAGGAACACAAATCAGCCATTGGCTGGTCTATTTCAGACCTCAAAGGAATAAATCCTTCCTTTTGTACTCATAAGATTCTGATGGAAACTGAAGTTAAACCTGTAAGGCAACCACAACGAAGGCTCAATCCAATAATGAAGGAAGTGGTAAGAAAAGAAGTTGTTAAGCTTTTGGATGCAGGTATGATATATCCAATTTCTGACACACCATGGGTAAGTCCAGTCCAAACCGTTCCAAAGAAAGGGGGCATGACAGTAATTCAGAACGATAAGAACGAATTGATTCCCTCAAGAACCATCACCGGCTGGAGAATGTGTGTAGATTACCGAAGGCTTAATGACGCAACTCGCAAAGATCACTTCCCACTTCCATTCATGGACCAAATGCTTGAACGATTGGCCGGTCACGACTACTATTGTTTCCTTGATGGTTACTCTGGGTATAACCAAATTCCAGTTGCACCGGAAGACCAAGAGAAGACCGCCTTTACTTGTCCATTTGGGGTGTTCGCCTATAGAAGGATGCCATTTGGGTTGTGTAATGCACCTGCAACCTTCCAGAGATGCATGCTTTCAATTTTCTCAGACATGGTAGAAAGAGTGCTTGAGGTATTTATGGATGATTTTTCTGTTTTTGGTCCTTGCTTTGATTTATGCTTGAATAATTTAGCCAAAGTTCTTAAAAGATGTCAAGAAACTAATTTGGTCTTAAACTGGGAAAAATGTCATTTTATGGTAAGAGAAGGCATAGTGCTAGGCCACAAAATATCTGAAATGGGAATAGAGGTAGATAGAGCTAAGCTTTTATTAATTGCAAAATTACCTCCTCCTATTAATGTGAGTGGTGTTCGCAGCTTCTTAGGCCATGCAGGTTTCTACAGAAGATTCATTAAAGATTTCTCCAAGATCGCAAAGCCATTAAGCCAATTATTGGAGAAAGACATTGAGTTCATATTTGATGATGCTTGTCTTGAAGCATTTAACATTTTAAAGCACAAACTCACCACTACGCCAGTTTTAATTGCTCCAGATTGGAGTTTTCCATTTGAATTAATGTGTGATGCTAGTGATTATGCAGTAGGTGCAGTTTTAGGACAGCGGAAAGAGAAAAGATTGCATGTGATTTATTATGCTAGTAAAAGCTTAAATGAGGCACAAGTAAATTATGCCACAACTGAAAAAGAGATGCTAGCTGTTATTTATGCCCTTGATAAGTTTAGATCATACTTAGTAGGGTCAAAAGTAATTGTTTATACTGACCATGCAGCCTTGAAATTTCTGCTGCACAAGCAAGATGCAAAACCTCGCTTGCTGCGTTGGATGTTATTGTTGCAGGAATTCGACCTGGAAATAAAAGATAAAGCTGGAGTAGAAAATAAAGTTGCAGACCACTTGTCTAGGATTCAGCATAATAAATTACAAGATGGACCAGAAATTGAGATCAACGAATCCTTTCCGGACGAGCAAATATTAGCAGTACATACCATTCCATGGTTTGCTAACATGGCCAATTTCAAGGCTGCTGGAGTTATACCAGAAACACTCACTTGGCAGCAAAGAAAGAAATTTTTACATGATGCTAAGAGGTATCTATGGGACAATCCTTACCTTTATTTTCAATGTGCTGACCATGTAATTCGCAAATGCATAGCTGAAAGCGAAGTGTCGACCATTCTATGGCATTATCATTCATCTAGTTATGGAGGACATTTTGGTGTCAACCGAACTGCACAAAAAGTACTACAGTGTGGCTACTATTGGCCAACAATATTTAAGGACTCAAAGGACTTTGTGATGCAGTGTGACAATTGCCAAAGGACAGGCACTGTGTCCAGAAGAGACGAAATGCCATTGAACAACATCCAAGAAGTGGAACTTTTTGATGTGTGGGGCATTGACTTTATGGGACCTTTCCCTAAGTCATTTGCTAATCAATACATCTTGGTTGCGGTGGATTATGTTTCCAAGTGGGTTGAGGCAGCTGCTCTACCCACCAATGATGCCAAAGTAGTAATCTCATTCTTAAGGAAAAATATCTTCACAAGATTTAGAGTGCCAAGAGCTATTATAAGTGATGGGGGAACTCACTTTTGTAATAAACAATTTGATGGTTTGCTTGCAAAATATGGAGTGAAACACAAAGTGGCAACCCCATATCATCCACAAACAAGTGGCCAAGTAGAAATTTCCAACCGAGAGTTGAAGCGAATACTTGAGAAGACAGTTGGAACATCGAGAAAAGACTGGGCTAAGAAGCTAGATGATGCTTTGTGGGCATACCGGACTGCATTCAAGACACCTATAGGTATGTCCCCTTTTCAGCTTGTATATGGTAAGGCTTGTCATTTACCTATTGAACTTGAACATAAAGCACTTTGGGCAACCAAGTTTTTAAATTTTGAACTAACCAAAGCCAATGAAAAGAGGCTACTTCAATTGAATGAGTTGGATGAATTTAGATTAGCTGCCTATGAGAATGCCCGCATTTATAAAGAAAAGACAAAGAAGTGGCATGACAACCAAATCAGAATCAAGGAGTTTGTGCCTGGCCAACAAGTTCTATTGTACAACTCTCGCCTGAGACTCTTTCCAGGCAAGTTGAAGTCAAGATGGTCTGGACCATTCCTTGTTCGTCAAGTCTTTCCTTATGGTACAGTTGCAATTTCCTCTCTGGATAGTGACCGGGCATTCAAGGTAAATGGTTACCGTTTAAAGCATTATTTCGGAGGGAAAGTGGACAGAACTTCGGCTTCCGTTCCACTCAACACTACTGAAGCTTAAAATTTATGTAAGCGTCCAGCTTAAGACGTTAAACGAGCACACTGGTAATGTATATAGCTACTAGTTTTAAATTTCTGTCTGAATAATTAGCAATAGGTTAGGAATCTACATTTCTAAATTGCTACCTTGAGTCATGATAATACTTAGATATATGCATTGTTTATTATTTCACTTTTCTTCATGGTATAATTTTTCAATTTATAAGTTACATGTATCTATTAAGCAACCATTGAGCCAAGCACACAAAGACTTAAAAGCAGAAAACAAGAAAATTGTGCAGAGGAACTCGCGCTAACAGCGTGGACTCTCACGCTATTAGCGTGAGATGTTCGAGCCTAGCCTGTGGTCTGCATAATTTCACGCTAACAGCGTGAACATTGACGCTATTAGCGTCAGTCATTCGAGGCCAACAAGCAGTTTCACGCTAATGGCGTGGAACTGGCGCCATTAGCGCTACTTGTTCGAACCAAAATGCCCAATTTTCCAAATCTCACGCCAATAGCGTGAGTAATGACGCGGATAGCGTCAATTGTTCGAGACTTAAGGGCTCTCCAGTACTATCCCACGCTAGCCGCGTGGAATGTCACGCTAATAGCGTGAGTTGTTCGAAACAAAAGGCCCTTCAGCTCTTAAATCACGCTAATAGCGTGGACCTCCACGCTATCAGCGTGAGGTCGCGGAAACTGTTTTTATTTTAAACTTCTCTCATTTCGCGCCTCACTCTATTCCTCCCTAAAATCTCTCCCACTCTCTCGCCCAAACTTCCTCAACCTCCAATAACTTCCAATAACTTCCCTTAACTCCAATTTTCCTTTTTTTTTTTAAAAAAACTTAAATCCTCTCATTTTCTTCTCCGCTCCCACTTGTCAACATTTTCATTCTCACAAATCCTCTGCACAAGCTTTTCATTGGAACCATATATTGCATACTGCACAATGGCTGGTGACAAGGTACGTTTCTCAACTTGAATTGCTTTGAATAATGATACCCATAGACATAGATGAGACTCAATGTTTAAAAATTTTCCATTCAACTCTTGACGAATGTTTATGAACCTTAGGATAGAGAACCAATTTGGAACCAAACTTGATAAATGTAATTGCTCTTCTGTTCTCTCCTTGTCTGTGGCTCTGATTAATTGAGAAAAATTTTGGGTTTTTCCACACCCCCAACATATATATCATGCACATTCATTTCCATGCCCACCACGTGTTCGCTTAAATGCCTGAAAGAAAAACTAGAATGAATTAGTGCCAAAATTGATTCAAATTGCATAAGACATTAGAGTAATAGAATGCTATGATGTGAATGAAGTCAAGTACATTAGTTTGACCTTAGAATTATGATTGCAAAATGATGACTTTGGTTGAAACACACAACACCACATAGTACGCACAAGGCATCATTACATGATCTTGGTTTGCTTGTCACCATGAGTCTGTGAATTGCATAATAAGGAGTATGATCACAATTGCTTTGGTATGCATGAATAAAATTCCAGAACTAAATCATGATATGAAATGTGTAATTGATTTGTGAATTACGCTTAGTAACATGTTTAATTTGATCTGAATGCTGGTAATCAAATCTGGGAACCAGGAATCACTTGCAATAATATTGATACTAAACATGAAATTTTGGTTCAAATTTGGGAATCCAAATTGATTGAAAGAAATCAAGTGAACTGTGCTTTTGATGCTCATATAATTGACTCAATGTTGTTGGAAATATGATAGACTGAATTTCTGTGGATTATGCAGTATATTAAATCTGGGAATTATTTTTGGGCTAACAATGTACACAACACAGTGACTTTCATTTTAGCATTCATATATGTTTCAAAACCTACCTTAAGCTATATCTGTGATGATTGAACCTATGAGAATTAAGTGTGTATTTTCATGAATTGCTTGGGTTCTGATTATTAATATGCCTAAAATGCTAAGTCTAGGGAATTCCCATTGATATTCTCTGAGGAACTATATTGGTTATTGGTACTTATTGCTTATATACTGAAATTCATTTTGTCATGTTAACAAAATAAATCTGGGAATTCTTAATGTTGCTTAACATGTATATACGTTTAAATTCTTTTGAATTTCCAGGGAAAACAGATAGCCAAAGGTAAGAAGAAAATCACTGGAGAGGGCAGCAGGAAGCGAGCCCGAGTGGCTGATTTTGATGCGCTGCGCTTCCGGACAGCAGAGTGCCAAGAGAAATTTGACCTTGGTACCTCCCGAAGAACATCATTAAGGAGAAGAAGATTATGTGGGACACAATGCCAGAGGATAGTCCGATCCGAGAGATTATCATTAGACGACAGTGGCAGAGACTCGTGAGTTTTCCAGAGCCGAGCTCCAGCACGATATTGAAGGAGTTCTTGGCGAACATCGACCCCACCACGGTTTATAGGACTAGGATGTCATGGGTGAGGGGTGTTCAGGTCTCATTTGATGACCAAGCCATAGAACGTCTTTTGGACACATCCTATAACCCTTTCGAGGGTTGTGCATTCCTCCGATTTTTCCTTCGCATGCAGCCTGATGCATTGACGAAGATGTACAGGGACGATGTTCCCGAGCTCGCTACCACCATCCGCAGGGCCATCACCGGCCTCTATGCCTCATGGAAGCCCAAATCAGGGCTTGATTATATTCCAGAGAAGCTGCGGAAGCAGGATCTGGTAGGCGATGCTTTGTTCTGGCATCAGTTTGTGAACCACACGGTCATCCCCTCCACCAATATGACCGATGTGAACGTAGAGAGGGCCATTCTCCTATACACACTTCGAGGCGAGGGTAATCTCCTCATTTCTGACATTTTATCTAACAGGATTTTGCATATGGCGCAGGACGTTAGCAGCAAATCCTGGTTAGCACATTCCTCCCTCGTTCTTCAGTTATGCCGACACGCGGGCGTCCATATAGATGAGGAGGAGCCCATGGACGTTCTGATTTCCACTATCATGACGCATCAGACATATCTGGATGCCATGGCCTTCGCCGCAGATAAGCAGGTTCTTCGAGCTGCTAAGCTCAGACCTGAGGAGATCACCGCTCGTTCCCCCAGAGGCATTCCAGCACCAGAGGTCCCAGACCAGCCACTTCCCGACCAGCCAGTTGAGATGCCAGCCCCACCCGCAGACGCACCACTATCACCACCAGTTGATACCGCACCTTCTCCTACAGCCCCTACACGTACTCCATTGTATGAGGACTCACCTAGCCTCATCGCTTCCCAGGAGTTTGTTCGAGCTCAGCTGGAGTCTCAGAGCGCTCAGTTGGCTCAGTAGACACGCATGTGGGAGGCAGTGTGCAGACATTTAGGGATCCACCCATCCGAGTATCAGACACCTATTCCCACTCCACCAGCAGGACCAGCAGCGACTGACCCTTTGGATATCTCTGAGACAGTTGGTACCACTGTCACTCAGCCCTTTACTTCTGAGCATACAGAGGCTGATGCTACTGCAGAGGACCGCGATGCAGCAGAGTGATCAGGACATTTATTTCTGTTTATGTTTCTATTTTCTTTAGTTATAGAGTTATGATTCTGCATTCTTACATACATTTCACACATTCTTACATTATATTCTGCACGTTTAGTTTCATATATATGATACATTTCTGGTTTATAATTGTTCCAAACAAATCTGTTTAGACCAATGTGGGATTGAATGCGATTTTTCGAATAATGCTCCACGTTTTTCAAATCACCGTAACCTTGTTTGTAGTTGCTGGGACAGCAACATATAAATCTGGGAATGGTAGTTACGCATTATTTTGCAAATCACAATCAAGAAAACAAATGACGTCTAATGGAACCCTTTTCAAAATTTTTCTAAAAATAAGCAGCACAAAAAAAAAAATTTCAGAATAAGAAAACAAATGAACTTAACAATGGACAGATTTCTTCGGATTAAGCTTGATGAAATAAGATACATGAACTGCATAATGCATGATTAGAGTTTGATTGATGGTATGTGAAACTCATGTTGAATATTGAAATGATGTCAGATATGCAGTTGATTGAGAATGACTTGAGTTACAACACCTGTAAGGTTTGAGCCAAACACGGTAAAACTTTCTTCCGAGAGACTCCATACTTCATGATGTTCTAGAACTTGAATTGTTTCTATGATTGCAGGTGTAACTTGAAATGATTAAGGCACATTTTTTAGAAACCAGGGCCAAATTGACTACCATAAGTGATTTTTCCTTTGAACCTGGATTTTGAGCCTAAACCTTTCATTTCAGTAAACCGAATCAAGCCATATCCATATGACTAAACCCTCTGAGGCTAGAAAAGGTGAGATAAGTTCATGACAGCAAGGTATTAGTCACCAAGGAATGAAGGAAGCATGAGAAATCAAATGAATGGGAAGAAGATCAAAAGTCCATCAGTTTTAAAAAAAAATATATCTGCAAATACAAAAAGAAAGGCAGTATGTTACTATTTTATAAAAGGTGAATAAAAGTACCAGTTTGAAAGACATAAAAAGAGAAAGAGAATGAAGAGCTGGGAAGACCACACAAGGTTTGGACTTAAGGAACTGGATCTAGCCTCCTATTGAGCTACTTTTCCAAACAACTCCTACCCTTAGCCCAGCCACGTTACAAGCCTTAAAGACCTTTTGATCAAGTTATGCTTACAATTATTGAGAATATCTTCAAGCCTATGGTAATGTTGTGATTATGTTGAGTAAGAGAGTAATTATAACCTGATACACTTGAGTGAAGGAGTGATGAAACACATATCTGTGAGGAATACTCAAGTACTTTCTTATTTTGACAGCATTAAAGGTATCATAGAGGTTTTTGACTGAATTGATCATACACTTCATGATGATTCTAGGATTGTAGCCTGTAGTTTGTGTTGATTGTTAATTCTTGGTTGAGTCTTAGAATTCTCTCTGTTGCTGAGGACAGCAACCTTCAAATCTGGGAATTGTTTGATGTGTTGCAAACACATCTAGTTTTTTTTAGTATAGTTTAAGGATAGATTTTAATTAAATATGTAGGAAATAGAATAGAAGTAGGCTAGTTTAGTATTTTAATTACCTTGAACTAATTTCAATACATTTGAGCATTTTACAGGTAAAAAGGAGGAAAACTCAAGCAAAAAGAGAAAACCATTTTTGAAGTCCCACGCTATCAGCGTGGGAACCCACGCTATCAGCGCCAGATGCAGGGAAAGAGGGTTGAGCTCTCGAATAAACCACGCTATCAGCGTGGTGTCTCACGCTGTTAGCGTCAAGAAGACGAAACCAAGCTAAAAGCCTCGACCAGTTCACGCTATTAGCGTGACAACCGCGCCATCAGCGTGGGAGAAGCCTGGAAGCAGTTTAGAGACTCGAAGAGCTCACGCCATTAGCGTGAGTAATGGCGCTATCAGCGTCACCCTTTCAAAGAATCCACGCTATTAGCGTGGAGTCGCGCGCTGATCGCGTGAAGTTGATTCTGTTTCCTATTTTTAAAGGATTGATTTTATAATTAGGCTTATCTTTTGGCTTTCTTACCCTACTTACACCTTAGTATAAATATGAGGCCTCTGAATACCTAGGGCATAATCATCATCCCGCAACCTTTATCATTCTTCATCTTTCTCTCACCCAACCCTAGAAATCAAACATCAAAGCCAGAGTTACTGCACAACCATGAATCCCATCACAGCTTTGATGTTCTTGAAGCCTATGGTTGGTTAAATCTTATATTGTGGGAAGGCCATGAACTGATGAGTTATCCTCTGTAATTTGACTGGTATTGAAATATATGTTTTGTTTGTTTTAATTCTTTTCTGTTCTTAATTTATCTTGATTGAAATTGATCACTTCGATTGAGTCTTAAGGAGCAGAATTCGCAGTGGGAACGTTGGGGTTCTACTTCCTGACCTGTTAAGAATAACATTCATTCTTCACCTAGGAATAGGGATGCGTGAGTGCGGAGTCTATAATATGTTCTTTACATGCTTAAACTGATAGATTTCACTAAGGAATTAGGTTTTCAATTCAGTCTAAAGGGTTGGTTCACTAAGGAATTAGGAATTAACTATTATAGAAAAGACTTATTCTCCGAGCAATCACAACAGGAACCCATATGATATATTCTCTAAATGCTTAATCTGACAGAATTCATAAAGGTTTAGGGTTCTTGATCAAATTAAAGGGCTGATTCGCTAGTTATCTAGGTTTCACAAATAAAGAAGAGATTTATCATATGTATACTTTAACTTAACAACCCAGTCAAGTGAAAGAGGAGAAATCAGAAGGGATTGCGCCTGACCACAATTAAACATCCATTGGTAATTTCCTTAAAACAGTTTACTGCTTATTTCTTTAATTCTTGTCTTTTAATTACACAATCAACCAAACTTCTCAGCAACAATTTTTTGTGTATTTCTCATTTTTCCTTTCAATCACATTCATTTACTACTACCGTGAAAATCACTCCAATCCCTGTGGAGACGATACTCTACTTACCTAAACTTTATTACTTGTAAACGATCGGTGCACTTGCCGTAATCGCGCAACAGTATGCCCGAAAAAGATGCTCTCCCAGATGCATGCTCAAGATTGATCTTCATAAAGCCTACAACTCAATTTCTTGGGATTTTTTGGGTTGGATGCTTACCTCCCTAGGCTTTCCAGATCAGTTCACTCATTGGATCATGGAGTGTCACCTCCACATCCTTTAATGTATCTGTAAATGGGTCCATTCATGGTCATTTTGAAGGAAAAAGAGGATTGAGACAAGGTGATCCCCTTTCACCCTATCTCTTCGTCATTTGCCTTGAATATTTATCCCGGGATCTCAAGGACTTGAAGGATAAAATGCTATTCAATTATCATCCAGCATGTTTAGCTCATAACATCACTCATCTAGCTTTTGCGGACGACATTATGTTCTTCTCTAGAGGAGACTTTGTATCAGTGGCCACTTTATTTAACAAACTGCAGAATTTTTGTAGTGTGTCTGGATTATCTATTAGCACAAGAAAATCTGCTTTATTCTCTGCAGGGGTAGATAGCCAAACCATCCAGGATATCTGCTCGCTTACAGACTTTGGCATGAGTTCTTTTCCAATCCGATACCTGGGAATTCCTCTTATGGCATCTAGGCTTAATATTTGCCATTACTCCCCTCTCCTCAGCAAATAGGGGACATAATCCAGGGCTGGAATAGAAAAACATTATCTTTTGCTGGCCGGCTTGAGCTGATTAGTTCTGTAATTTATGGCATTGTTAATTTCTGGATGAATATGTTTCCTCTGCCTATTTCTGTTATTGATAGAATTGATGCATTTTGCAGAAATTTTATTTGGGGAATAAATGATCTAGGCAAGAAAAAGCCTTTGATTTCTTGGCGAACAATTTGTACTCCTAAAGATGAGGGGGGGCTTGGGACTGCATTGCTTAAAATATTGGAACCATGCGCTGCTTGCCCGTTCCCTTTGGAACATTTCCAGCAAGAAGGACACTTTGTGGGTAAAATGGGTGAATTAGTTCTACCTCAAAGACACGCAACCTTGGCTGTACACAACCAAGAAATCCGATTCAGCCCTCATAAAAAGATTGTTCTCTATTCGGGACATTATCATAGCAAGGGAAGGGCACTCGTCACTAGCCTTTTCAGTTTTGCAATCTTAGACACAAGCTGATAGATTTGTGGCTGCTACTGCCTATAATTATTTTCAAATTTCCAGCAACAAAAATCATTGGAGCAAGGTGGTCTGGAATCCTGGAATTCCCCCCAAAGAGTCATTTATTCTATGGCTGGCTGCACAAAAAAGGCTCATCACGCTGGATAGAGCCCCTTTTCTTGACAAAGGATCGCTTTGCCCTTTTTGTAATATTGCTGATGAATCATATGACCACTTAATTTTTCAGTGCAGATCTACTTTGAAAATTTGGACAGCAATCCGTGATTGGATCTCCTTCCCAAGGCGTAATATTTCTATGCATGGGACCATGAATACTCTTATCCACCAGCGTGCTATCTCGAGCAACATGGGAAAGATGCACTGTTTAGCCTTGGCTACATCCGTTTACTGCATTTGGATGACTAGGAATAGCATTTTATTTGATGGACATGTTTTCAATCTTGTTGATGTAATTGAAAAGATTAAATTTCGTGTACTTAGGGTGGCTCATTTGTTGCACTTGTATTAGCAACTATTTTTTGCTTTATTATAGTTGCTTCTCTGTAGCAAGTGCACTATGTTGCTTGTAGCCTTGATTATTGCGGGGTATACCCCGTCTATATTGTATCTCTTTTGAATATATATATATATATATATATATATATATATATATATATATATATACATTTTTACATATTTCCAAAAAAAAAAAAAGAGCTCTCAGTCAACTAAGAACGGCCATGCACCACCACCCATAGAATCAAGAAAGAGCTTTGAGTCATCCTAGCTTAGAGAGAGAAAGCTAGTGAGAAGTGCTCTGCTAGGGTTTTCTTCCTCCCCCCTCCTTGGGTGTCTCCCTGTGGTTATTCCACCGTGGTGGGGTTGGTAGCTGCCTCCATTGTGCTTTTAATCTAGTTGGTGATTCTTGTGTGTGGCTGGTGCTGACCGTTTATCTTCATTGAATGCGCATTCAATTCCTGCAATAGTGTTTTGGACGGTGGCCTTCCAAATGATGGACTGACGCGTGGATTTCTGGGGGTGGCCTTTAATGCTCCTGAATCCGCTACGAAGAAAGCATTTCACTGTTCATTTTCCATTTGGAAAATTTCTCTTTTGCAGAGGAGGCGTTTCAAGGTGCGAGACCTGTTCCAGAGAAGCTTAAGAAAACGGGAGAAGGCGCATCTACTCCGACTTCGTCTTTTGCTCCGTTGGTGGTTCGTGACCTGCAAAGGCGATTCACCTGAGGACTGGGTTTTATTGCGAAGCTTCGTGTTCTGTATATGAGCTTTGTGCTAAGCCTGGGGCCTGGGTTTTTGTTCGTGAAGAACGGCTATCTCCCTGCAAGACTACTGAAGGCTTCCGCTTAAGTCTAGTTTGTGGCTTCCTCGGTGACCTTGCTGGAAGAAGATTGTTGTTTTCTTTTTGTTATTTTCTATTTCCTTTGGCCGTTGTGTATTGTATTTTTGGATTTTCAAAATTTCTGTGTATTTTGTGAAACCTCTTGTAATCAGCTTCGAGCTATATTGTGCCTGGTCTCTTCTTCTTTGAAGGAGCAGCAGTGATGGACTCCAAAATTGGATCAAGTCCTGTTTGCCCTGATCTTCCTTGCAATGGAACTCAATCTTCAATTGGAAGAAAACCAGAATATGAAATGCTCTGTTTTAGGATAGCTTTTTAGGTTTTGTGATTTAAGAATTGGAATAATGGAAGAAGAATAGAAGTGGATTTGGATTGACACCATGGAATAGGAATTCCAATAAGTCTTGCAAGAATCACCACAATAGCTCAGAAGCAATTGATAAGAAACAAGAAGTTCTTGACTAAGAACAAAGGGAGAAAACTCTCACCAACAATTCAGAAATTGTATTGATTCACCAAAGATGGAATTCTTTTTACATGTAATTTGGGACCTTATATAGGCCACGAATTATTAAGCTAATTAACCCTAAATGACATGTAAATGTAAGCTAAAATGAAGCCCAAAAAATAGCTTGTAGGACAAGTTTTACATAAGTGTCCTTTGGCTTCCAAAACTGTGCAGTAACCATCTGGAACTGATATAATCGATTACTTCGTTATGGTAATCGATTAAATCATTCAAAAACTGAAATAATCGATTACACTAATGAAATAATCGATTACGGCAGAAAGGCTATGATTCCTGCTCTCAACTGGTTACGTGGTAATCGATTATTTCGACGAAATAATCGATTACGGTCGAAAGGCTATGATTCCTGATTGCTTCTAATCATCTTGTAATTGATTACCAAGCCCAAATAATCAATTAAAGCAGTAACTACTTATTTACAAATGTTTTATTGAATTTCTCTTAACAAGTACTGGAATTTATTGAATTAAAGTGGACTTGAGACACCAAAATCCAGCTCTTGTCGTCCTTGATAAGGTTTGTAACTTCATGCTTGCCCAAGTTGGCTTGAATATGGTCTTGAAGTGCTTGAGTCCTAGCTCTTGTCATTGGTCCTATGAAGCTCACCAAAGGAAGTGCTTCAAGCTCCCCTTCTAGACCCTTGGCTTGACTTGGACCTCCATCAAGCAGTCTTGGACTGCTCCTTTCTGGGGTTTCTTGCAGGTTCGATTCTTTCGATTCCAGTTACTTCCATGCTCTCCAGATTGTGATTCATGGGGAAAGGGAAGAAGAAATCGGGGAAGAAGGGTACGGCCTTGAGGGGGAAAGACTTGGTTGATGACAACTGCTCGATTGACACCATTGAAAGCCCAGTTTTTGATGCATACCAACTGTTTGGTGTTATGCCCGAAAGGAAAACGCAACATCCTATGAATGTTGAGGCAGTTGATCAATTAGCTGTGAAGGGGATTGGGAACAAGGATGCCTGCCAGGTGCTTGAGGAAATGCCTGAAAGGAAAAGCCGTGAAGTTCTCTCGGGTAGTGCCTCTGTATTAAGGTCCCTGGGCACTAAAGATACTAGTTTGGAATAGCCTAGTGAGGATGATACATCTTCAGTGGAAGAGAAGATGGAACATCAATCGACTAGCAATGACAATGCCACTCCTTGGGTTAATCTATTCAGGGAAAATAGGACACCATCAAAAGGCCTGAATCTCGAGTCCTTCAAAGTGGGTAATGAAGAGTTTGTCTTACTGGATGATGATGATATCCCACCCTTTCATAGTGACTGGGGATATGGATTAATTGGTTATGTTGCAGGGCGTTTCCCTAGCAAGAAAGCGCTTCTGCAATGTTGTGACAAATGGGGGGTTGATTACACTTTCTCCAGCCATGACAGTGGATGGCTCATCTTCAAATTCAATTCCGAAGAGGATAGAAACCTGGTTCGGGCTAATGGACCATATTTTATTTTCCAAAGGCCTTTGCTTCTTAAGACCATGCATGCGCTGTTTGATTTTGGTGATGAGGAGCTATGCAGATTCCCTGTGTGGGTCAAGTTGAGGAACCTGCCATTGGAATTATGGAACCCTTCTGCTTTGGGGAAAATACTGTCCCGAGTTGGTGACCCAATTCACACTGATTATTTGACAGCTACTAAGGGCTCGTTATCGTTTGCTAGAGCCTTAGTAGAGGTGGATGCATCAGTGGACTTGGTGCATGATGTGAAGATAAAAATGTCTAAAGGGATATCCTTTGTTCAACATATTGAGTTTGAGACTATCCTAGCTTTCTGCAAGCATTGCAAAGTGATAGGTCACAATGGGAAGAATTGTAAAGCTGTCATTCCAGCAACCTTGGCTACTGCTTCTAAAGGCCTAGATGGGAATCAAAGCTTGGGGCATAAAGGTATTGGAGTGGAAAGAGGGGAGGCTGAAAGGGGGAGAAATAATGTTCACAAGCCACAGGTGAACAACCACAACAACGTGTGCCAAGAACATGATGTTCATGGTATGGAGGAAGTAAAGAAAGACAAAATTTATCAGCACGGGGACAAGTCTTATGCTCAACTGGAAAAGGATAACGCAACAACCATAGTTGGCCAATCTGACCTAGTTACAGTGGAAGACTGCTCTGATGATGACAATGAAGATGAGACTTTCAGGGAAAGGGCTATGCCCAGTTCCAAAGCAAGGATGAATAAAGAGGGGGTTGCTGGAGTTTGCTTGAACCATGAACAGGTTGTTCAAAATGTTTCCGGTATCCAAGCTGAGGTACCCAAACTAGACAGCCTTGTAGGGAGTAAAGACAAGGATACTAGCCAAGATGAAGTGGGTGACGGTTTTGTGATGAGAAAAAGCAGAAGCAGAAATAAGAAGACAAGAAGTGTCTCGGCAAGTAGAGACCATGGAAGGGAGTTAAATAGAGATGGCCATGGGGGGACAAAGCATAGTGATAATTTTGTTGGGAAGGTTGCTTCCCTACAAAAACCATGATTATCTCCTCATGGAACATAAGGGGTTTCAGCATGCCCCTCAAACATATTGCTATGCTAAATTGGATGAAGACTAAGAATGTAGATATCATGGCTGTTCTGGAGTCAAAGTTGGATAATCACTCTCTACTCAGGATCATGAAGTCCAGATTTGCAAACTGGAAGGTTTGTAATAATTTTCATAAGCATCTGGCTGGCCGTATCCTTCTCCTTTGGAAGAATGATCGTGTGGGGTTAGAGGTGGTGGAAGCTACTCCCCAAGTTATTAATTGTATAATCACTTGCAAAATTTCTGGTGATGTGTTCCAGGCATCATTTGTCTATGGACTGCATTCCATTAGTGACAGAAGGATGATGTGGGACTCTTTAAGACTGTTTGCAGCATATTCCCAGGGTCCTTGGATCATCATGGGAGACTTTAACAGCGTGCTTAGCCTGGGAGATAGGCAGTTTGGGTCTTAAATTTCAGCTTATGAGATGAGGGATTTTTCTCAATGTTGCGTGGACCTTGGTATCCAGGAATTGAATCACTGTGGGCAAGCCTTTACTTGGTCTAATGGCAAGGTGTGGAGCAAGCTTGATAGAGCCCTTTGTAATTTAGAGTGGACATCTAAATTCCCTTTGTCCTATGCTCTTATGCCGAGCCTTTTTTCTGTATCTGACCATGCCCCTCTGTTATTGAATTCAGCCCCCCATCTTGAAAGAGGGAATCATGCTTTTAGATTTGCTAATGCTTTGGTAGATAACCCGGCTTTCCTCACATTGGTTTCTCATCATTGGGCCAAAGATGTGACTGGCTGCAAGATGTTTCAGTTATGCAAAAAGCTTAAAGCCATGAAGTATGATCTTAAAAGCCTATATAAAAGGGAGTACAATAATCTGGAGAATAGAGTGCAGCATACTAAAATAGCTTATCAAAACCTACTGCTCTTGCTCCAGCAAAGACCCCATGATGTCCAGCTCCAGCTTAATGTAAATAAGATGAGGAGTAAGTGTTGCAGCCTTAGACTAGCCGAATCCAGAATGTTATCTCAGCTGTCCAAACACAAATTCTTGATTAATGCGGATAAAAGTACCAAGTTCTTCCATGCCATCATTAACAAGAATAGAAACGTGAGATTTATAGCAGCTGTGGTTAAAGAAGATGGCCAGCTCACTACTTCTGTGGGTGAGATAGGCAACGAGTTTGTGCGCAGTTTCAATTCTCTGCTTGGCACTACTGTGCTTACTTCCCCCCTGGAATCTGTTATTACTAGGGGCCCCCTAGTGCCGGTCTCTTGCCATTAGAGCCTGCTTAAGCGTGTTTCTAAGGAGGAGGTGTGGGACATTGTCTCAAATATGGACATCAATAAAGCACCGGGGCCGGATGGTTATGGAGCTCTGTTTTTTAAAAAGTCTTGGCAGATTATAGGGGATGATGTTTATAGTGTTGTTTTGGACATTGTCTCAAATTGGGCAGATTATAAGATCATTGCTAAGATTCTCGTCAACCGAATTGCGCTTGTCCTTGAAACCATCATTGATCCAGCCCAAACAGCTTTTGTTAAGTCCAGAAATATGGCAGATAATGTGTTCTTGGTGCAGGAGCTGCTGAGGAAGTATACTAGAAAGCGTGTCTCTCCTAGAGTCATGCTCAAAGTGGACCTCCACAAGGCTTATGACTCAGTTTCATGAAGATTCTTGGGCTGGATGCTCAATGCTCTTGGCTTTCCTGCCCAATTCTCCCACTGGATTATGGAGTGTGTGACCACTACATCTTTTAGCATATCTCTTAATGGTTCTATTTTCGGCCATTTTGAGGGCAGGCGTGGCCTTAGGCAGGGGGACCCCCTCTCCCCTTACCTCTTTGTGATTTACTTGGAATATCTCTCAAGGGAGCTGAAGAATTTGCGAAACAGCATGCTTTTCAATTATCACCCCTCTTGTGCAGCCTATAACATTACTCATCTTGCCTTTGCAGATGATTTAATGTTGTTTTCCCGTGGTGATATTGTCTCAGTGGCTACCTTGTTTGGAAAGTTGCAGGATTTTTGTCGCATTTCGGGTCTATCTATCAGTTCTGAGAAGTCCACAATGTTTACTGTTGGAGTGGACAGCCACTCCCTTGAGGAGATTCGAACTATCACTGGTTTTGTTGACGGGGTTTTTCCTATCAGATACTTGGGCATCCCGCTCATGGTCTCCCGCCTCAACGTGTGCCACTATTCCCCCCTTCTCTCTAAGATTGGGGGCTGTATTCAAAAATGGAGGAGTAGCTCTCTGTCTTATGCCGGGCGTTTAAAATTGATCAGATCTGTTATCCATGGTATTGTTAATTTCTGGATGTCTATGTTCCCACTTCCCATCTCGGTGTCTAAAAGGATTGATTCCATGTGCCGAAACTTTTTGTGGGGCAAACTGGATGATGGTAATAAAAAGCCCCTAGTGGCTTGGTCAGTGGTGTGCTCTCCCAAAGAGGAAGGTGGTTTGGGGCTGCACAGTCGTAGGAGCTGGAATCATGTGCTCCTAGCTCGTTCCTTATGGGATGTCACCAGTAAAAAGGATTCCCTGTGGGTCAAGTGGGTCCATCACTTCTATATGAGACATGTGTCGGTCTGGAGCTACGCTTGTAGCAAATCTGATTCTCCTCTACTTAAGAGGTTGTGCCTTATCTGAGATGAATTAGTGGTTAGAGAAGGGAGCTGCCAGCAGGCCGAATTGGTTCTTGCATCTTGGTCCAGGACGTCCTCTTTTAATGCAGCCGCTGCATATGATTTTTTCAGGACTACCAGACCTAAGGTCAGAGTGAGCAGGCTTGTGTGGAAGGGTTGCATTCCGCCTAAGGAATCTTTTATCTTGTGGCTGGCTGCTAGCCACAAGCTCATTACCCTCGACCGTGCCCCTTTCCTTAACAAAGGAACACTGTGTCCATTTTGCCGCTCTATGGATGAATCTCATGATCACCTTTTTTTCAAATGCAGGATCACCATCAGACTTTGGAGTGAAGTCTGGGACTGGATGGAGTTTCCGAGAAGGAACATCTCACTGCATGGGACATTAAACAGCATCATTCATTGTCGTGCCACTTTGGGCATTAAGGGGAATAGGCGTTGTCTTGCTATTGCTTCTACGGTCTACAACATTTGGTTATGTAGAAATACTATTCTTTTTGATGGACTTGTGTTCAATTATATTGATGTATTAGAAAAGATCAAATTTCGTATTCTTAGGACAGCTCACTTGATGCACTTGTATTAGCAAATGTTAGCTTGTTTGTAGCTAGGTTCGTTGTATCTAGCATCTTTCATTTGCTTCTTTTGGCAAGTGTATCGATCTCATTGCTTTTGTGGTTAACTGGGGAATGCCCTGTGTATTTTGTAAGTACTTTTGGAATTTATACACATTTACATATTTTCCAAAAAAGAAAGAGCTCTCAGTCACGCTTAGAGAGAGAAAGCTAGTGAGAAGTGCTCTGCTAGGGTTTCCATTTTCCCCCCTCCTTGGGTGCTTCCCTGTGGATTTTTCCACCGGGGTGGGGCTGGTGGTGGCCACGTTTTGGGTAATTACTCTTTGGCTTGTCACTATTGCGTGGTTGGTGCTGAACGCTGTCTTCATTGAATGCGCTTTTTTGAATGCTTGCGGTTCAATTTTTTATTCCTAGAAGGTGGAACTGTTCGAGAAAGTGGAGTGGGTTTGTGGCTTCACGTAAGCAATCTGGATTTTCTCCTTTATTGGTGAAGTGCATTTAAAGAAGCTGGAGCTGGCAGAAACCTCTCGTCCTCTTATATAGAGTTTTTTCTGCCCATTCAAAGCGAGCCCAAATTCCATTCAGTGGTCTTTGTGAACGCTACTGTAGCTCTCCCTTCACCGCTAGTGGAATTTTGTGAGGCTAGAGGTGCAACACTGTTCACCAGCTCCTTGTTCCCAACTAAAGTGAAGAACGAAGCATTTGTTCATCCAGTTTGCTTTTGGAATTCATTCAGAAATAGTGCTGTAACCTTAATTTTAAGTTTCATTTCTGTTTGCTTGCATCTGAAATTTTTTTCCTGGTCTCTTCTTCTTCTCGTGAACAGTTCCTGTTCCTGTTCTCCCTGTTAGTAAATTTCAAATTTACAGGTTCCTATGTTTCATTGAATGGGTCTGATGGGGAAGAATAAAAAGAAGATTGCAGAGAAGGGTGAACCTTCCACACCGTCTAAGCCTAAAGCTAGTAGTGTGCAGAACAGTAGAGGAACGAAACCCATAGCTTTGGCTGAAGCATCTTCATCAGCCGCACACCAGGTGTTTGTGAAAATGCCTGACAGAGTTGCACAAGCTGATTCACCAGAAATCAAATCTGCCTCTCTTGGTAACTTCGATTTGAAATCAGTCTCACTTGGTGAAAATGATACTGAATCTATAAATGTTGAAGATGATGTGTCTTCGGTGGGAGGAGAATCAGCTTTGGCAGAATCTGTGGAGGAACCAACTGAGTTACCCAATCCACCCGAGAAGAACAATTAGACAAAACCCAAAGCATCCTGGTCAAGTCTGTTCAAGGATAACAGGAATGCTGATGAAGGTTTCGAATTGGAAGCCCAACCAAACTGTGTAGACCCACGCATATCCTTTGATGAGGAGGACATCAGCCCTTTGCAGGAAACTTGTGGCTTTAGTGTCATTGGGTATGTTGCTGGGAGGTTTCCCGGAAAAAAAGCACTTATGGAAGAATGCCACAAGTGGGGAGTTAAGTTCCAATATTCCGTCCATCCAAGTGGCTGGCTCATATTTAAATTCGAGGATGAAAAGAGTTTGAATCAAGTCATCGCTGGGGGACCGTATTTCATTTTTCAGAGGCCTTTGCTTCTCAAGAAAATGCCAGACTTGTTTGCTTCTCAAGCTTCACAATCTACCGCTACAGCTCTGGAATAAAAGAGCTCTGAGCAAGATCCTTTCTCCAGTAGGCACTCCCATAAGAACAAATCAAGTAACTGCTTCTTTAGGGTCCTTTGCCTATGCTCGGGCTTTGGTTGAAATTGATGCTTCCAAAGACTTGGTTCATAATGTTCAACTCTCCCTGCCCAATGGAAAGATTGTCGTGCAACAAATTGATTATGAAACGAAGCCCTCATTCTGCACTCATTGCAATATGATTGGTCATACTAACCAAAAATGTAGATTTTTGGAAGGCAATATTGAATCAGCCACCCCCAAGGCAGTCCCAGATTTGATTGTTGCTGAGCCAAAATTGAGTGTTGCTGAGCCAATAGTTAGAGAGGCAAAGGCATAAATTGAAACAACCACCTTTCCAGACCATGGGAATGCTATTGTGCAAGAGAATTTAGCGGATGACAAAGCTGGTCCAAAACAATATACAGAGTTAGATGCTAATACATCCACAGATCCAACTCAAGCCGATGTTGATGAAGAGGCTTTTACCATAAGAAAAAGTTGGAACAGAAGCAAAAAAGGCAGAAGTCCCTCCGTTGGGCATGACAAAGGAAAAGAGAAAGCTAGTAATATGCAGGGGAGAAAATCAACGAATCCAATCTTTGTTGGGAAGATCTCTTCCCATCAAAAAACATGATTATCTCCTCATGGAACATAAGGGGTTTCAACATGCCCCTCAAGCATATAGCTATGCTTAACATGTTGAAGGCCAAGGATGTGGACATAGTGGCAATCCTTGAAGTAAAGTTAGACTCTTAATCCGTTGAAAGGCTGAAAAATTCCAGATTTGCAAACTGGAATATGGCGGATAATTTTAGCACTCACCCAGTTGGACGTATCATTATTCTCTGGAAAGGGGACTGTGTTTCTTTAGAAATTCTGAACTCAAACCCCCAAGCCATGAACTGCAAAGTGGGCTGTAAAATTTCAGGGGAGAATTTCTGGGTATCCTTTGTTTATGGCTTGCACTCCATTGGGGCTAGGAGGGATCTTTGGAACTCTCTTCATCTCTTTGAATCTGTCACAGCTGAACCGTGGTTAATCATGGGAGAATTCAATAGTGTGCTCTCTCCAAATGACCGCATAAATGGATCTCAAATCACAGCTTATGAGATGCAAGATTTTTCAAATTGCTGTTCTAAATTGGGGCTTCTTGAGATGAACAGTAATGGGCATTTTTATACTTGGACCAACGGGAGAACTTGGAGCAAGATTGATAGAGTCCTCTGCAATCTTGATTGGACTTCTAAATTCCAGCAATCTTTTTCCTTGGTGCTCAATATGGAATCAATATCCGACCATGCAGCTTTGGTGGTGAACACTACCCTCTCCCTTGCCCGTGGCAAATCTGCTTTTAAGTTCAGTAATGCCTTGGCTGATCATCCAGAATTCTTGCCTTGTGTTTCTTTTCATTGGGCAAAGCAAGTGGCATGCCACAAGATGTACCAGGTGTGTAAAAAATTGAAAGGGATGAAACATGACCTAAAAGGTATGTTTAAGAGAGACTTCAGTTCTATTTTAGCCCGTGTGGATGAAGCTGAAAAAGCCTACCAAGACAAGCTTCTCCAACTCTCTATTAATCCAAATCAGCTTGCTTAGTAGGAGTGTGGCTGAGATGCAGAATGCAGCATGTAATTTACGAATTGCAGAATCTAGATCTCTTGCACAGCTTGCCAAACATAAGTACTTTATTCAAGCAGATAGAAGTTCTAAATTCTTCCACTCTCTGATTAATAAAAAGAGAAATTCTAGATTTATTGCAGCCATTTATAATGAGGAGAACCAGCTCACGTCGTCCATGGCTGAGATTGGACAAGAATTTGTTTCCCACTTTCAAAATCTTTTGGGCTCAAGGCCTAACACGCTGCCTCCCTCCAGAGATGTATGTTTGAGGGGTCCGCGAGTTTCTGATGACTGGTCTGATGCCCTCCTAAAGCCTATGACTAGAACTGAAGTTTGGGACATAGTCACGAACATGGATGATAACAAATCCCCCGGGCCGGATGGATATAGTGCTCTGTTTTTTAAAAAAGCCTGGAAGATTATTGGAGAGGATATCTTTGGTACAGTTGTGGAATTCTTCGGCACGGGGAAAATGCTGAAGCAGATTAACCATGCTTTTATTGCATTGATACCCAAGTGTGAGAATGCTAACAGAGTTAATATGTATAGGCCCATCTCTTGCTGTAATATAATCTACAAGATTATAGCAAAGATTTTGGCTAATCGCTTGGTCCCGGTCCTGGAACACATCATAGATTATTCCCAAGCAGCTTTTGTGAAACACCGAAATATGGCAGACAATGTGTTTTTGATGCAGGAAATTCTCAGGAAATATGCTAGGAAGCGGGTGTCTCCTAGATGCATGCTCAAAGTGGGTTTGCATAAAGCCTATGACTCCGTCTCTTGGGATTTCTTGGACTGGATGCTGGAAAATATTGGCTTTCCTGTCCAATTCCGCCATTGGATTATGAAGTGCATATCCTCCACTTCATACAGCATCTCTCTTAATGGAACTATCCATGGGCACTTTGAAGGTCGTAGGGGACTCCGACAAGGCGATCCTCGCTCGCCATATTTATTTGTGTTATGCATGGAATACTTATCGCGGGATTTAAAAATTCTGCACAACAATAGTGTGTTTAATTTCCATCCTTCGTGCTCAGCCCAAAAGATTACACATCTGGCTTTTGCAGATGATATACTGCTCTTTGCTAGGGGAGACCTGGACTCGGTTGCAGCAATTTTCTCCAAGCTGGAAAATTTCTGCAGTATCTCGGGCCTCAAGATAAGTGCTGGAAAATCTGAAATTTTCTCAGCTGGAGTGGACAGCCTTTTGCTGGCTGATCTTCACTCTTTGACAGGTTTTGGTGCTGGCTCTTTTCCGGTAAGGTACTTGGGTATCCCGCTAATGGCTTCTATACAAAATGTGTGCCATTATTTGCCTCTCCTGAACCAGATTGGGGACGTTATTCAGAGTTGGAACCGCAAGTCCATCTCATTTGAGGGGAGATTGGAGCTTATCTGATCGGTCATCTTTGGCATCGTTAATTTCTAGTTGGGAATGTTTTCGCTACCCATCTCAGTTATTGACAGGATTAATACGTTTTGTAGAAATTTTCTGTGGGGTAAATCGGAGTTTGGCAAGAAGAAACCCTTGGTGGCGTGGAGAACCGTTTGCACTCCTAAAGAGGAGGGGGGCTTGGGGCTGCACTGTCTAAAGAGCTGGAACCATGCACTTCTAGCTCGCTCTTTGTGGGACTTTACCAACAAGAAAGACACCTTGTGGGTAAAGTGGGTGCACCCATTTTATTTCAAGGAGAATTCTGTTTGGGATTTTCAGCTAGCCAAGTCTGATTCGGCTCTTATTAAATGTTTGTGTTCCATTCAGGACATCATAGCTTCAAAGGAGGGCAGCTGCAACCAAGCTACAATGGTGTTTAACTCTTGGATCAAAAAGGGTAGATTTGTCACAGCCTTGGCCTATAATTACTTCCGCAGCCCAGGGAGCAAAGTCCACTGGTTTAAGGTGGTGTGGAACCACGGCATACCTCCAAAAGAAGATTTTTTTTTCTTTGGCTGGCTGCTAGTGGCAGATTACTCACGCTGGATCGGGCTCCCTTCTTACAAAAAAGGACTCTTTGCCCGTTTTGCAAGAGGGAGGACGACTCTCATGACCACTTATTTTTCAGGTGCAGATTTACTATGCGGATTTAGAGCAATATCAGGGACTGGACCAGGTTTCCCAGGAGCTATATCTCGCTGAAGGCAGCCATGAATGGCATCATCCATCATCGGGCTACTTCGGGCGTTGCTGGGAAGATTCGATGCTTGGCTCTTGCTACATCTATTTTTTGTATTTGGATGTGTAGAAATAGTATTCTGTTTGATGATTTTGTATTTAATTTTGTAGACTTACTTGAAAAAATCAGATTCCGTGTTCTTAGGATGGTGCATTTGTTACACTTGTATTAGCAAATTTGTTTGCTTAGCTTAGTCTTTGTTAGATCTAGCTCCTACTTATTTGCTTCTTTTGGCAAGTGTATCGGACCCTTTGTTTGATTCGCTGGGGAATGCCCTATGTATCATGTAAGTATCTTTGGAATTTATACATTTACATATTTTCCAAAAAAAAAAAAAAGAAAGAGCTCTCAGTCAGAATCAAGAAAGAGCTCTCAGTCAGTCGTCAAGAGAGAGAAAGTAGTGTGAGATGCTCTGCTAGGGTTTTGCCCCTTCCTCCTTGGGTGCTTCCTGTGACTTTGCCACCGGGGTAGGGCTGCAAAATTCTTTGGTCACGGCATTAATTCCTTCTTTTCTTGGTTGGTGGTTCACGAAAGCCTCATTGAATGCTTGCAGTCCTCTTTCTTTATTCCTTGAAGGTGGAACTATTCGAGAAAGTGGAGTGAGTTTATGGCTTTTCCGTGAGCAAGCTGACGCGTGGAAATCTACCAGCAACGGTCCAATAGAAATCCACGAAATTAGTAAAGGAACCTCCTTCTCTATTTCGTGATTCAGAAAGGGGTTTTCTCCTATTTGCAGTTGCGGTGGTGGGTAGCTGATTTTTCGTGGGTCTCTTCACACAACTTTCCTTGTTCGTGAGGAACCTCCCTGTTGCTAGCTGTTTCGAAGTACAGGAGCATTCACCATGGGCTAGCTCCTCGCGAATCCATTTTCAATAGAAGTCACCTCTTGCGCTTCGGAAAGCTTGGGTTCTGCAGTTGTGACGCTCTAAGTTTGTTGTATATTGGGTCTTTGCCCAATTATTTATATTATCAAAAGGCAATTTGTAATCTGTAATTTATTGCTTTTCTGTTACTGTTTTTCAAATTGCTTGGTCCCTCCATCTTTTCAGAACAACTTTCCTGCTCCTGTTCTCTTTGTGTGTGTGAGTTTCTGCAGGGTTTGCTTTTCATCTTGTTTTCGACCCATGGTGCTTTAGTAATGGGGAAAACCAAAAAGCACATTGTAAAGAAACAAGGGAAAGTTAAACGCTCAGATGGGAATGAGGGTCCAAGTTCTCATGATTCGATTAGTATGTCAAGCGCTAAAGCACACCAAGTGTTTGATGTTTTGCCTGACCGAAAAGCCAATGTGGATTTGAAGTCTTCAGTCAATATTGGGGCATCAGTTTCGCAGGTACCTCAACTGCTCAACAAAAAGCCTGAAATAAAGCCTAAAGCAGCTTCTTCAGTGAGTGAATTTTGCACTCTGGGCATTAATGATACAAAGTCATGTTCCTTTGGGACGGATGATTTTGAGGCTGTGACGGTGGAAGATGATGCATCCTCAGTGGGCACGGAAGAGGAACCTACCATGTTGGACGATGTGGAAGAGGAAACTACCAAGTTGGATGATGTTCCTCCTAAATCCCCAACCCCGTGGGTGAATTTATTTAAGGATAATCGCAACCCTTCAAAAGGGATTTGCTTGGCTGATGCTAAACCAAATCCAGAGGATGTTATTGTGCTGGAAGCTGAAGATATTCAGCCCCATGAGGAAGCTTGGGGACACAGTTTGATTGGATATATAGTTGGCCGTTTCCCAGGCAAGAAAGCCCTCATGGAATGCTGCCAAAAATGGGGTGTCAAATTCTCTTACACAGGACATGATAGCAGTTGGCTTATCTTCAAATTTGACAATGAGGAAGATATGAACAGAGTCCTATCATCAGGACCTTATTTTATATTTCAGAGACCTCTACTTTTAAAAGTCATGCCAGCCTTATTTGATTTTGGTGACGAAGAGCTGAGCAAGATTCCAGTTTGGGTGAAAATGCGCAACCTTCCTCTGGAGTTGTGGAACTCTAAAGCGCTTCGGAAAATTCTATCAAAGGTTGGCAAACCTATTTGTACAAATCACCTTACAGCCTCAAAGGGATTTATTTCCTTTGCTAGAGCCCTAGTTGAAGTCGATGCTTCCGTGGACCTTGTTTCTGAAGTGAAGATTAAGTTGCCCAATGGTCACTCTCTATTACAACATATTGAATATGAGTATAAACCATCTTTCTGTTCCCATTGCAAGATGATAGGGCACAATTTCAAAAGTTGTAAAGCTGTTCAAAAGGCTAGATATGATGAGTCTGCAGTTGTCAAAACTAAGCCTCAATCCGAGACCAATATTGTGGTAAATAGAGATATTCCAGGTGATGCCAGCACCAATGATTCTGCTAAGGATCCTGGTGGTACTTCCTTGGCTGATTTTCATGTGCATAAGCAGCAACAAGCATCAAATGTTAATGTGTATATGGGGGACAACTTGCTTCCTCTTGAAGGTGATACTTCAATGGCTGGTTGGAAAGAGATTATAGGAGCAGCAACACCTTAACAAACTATTTGTGCCAAGGGCATTTCTAGTTTAAATCCAACAGAAGATGAATCTAGATTTATAGTAAAGAAGAGCAAAGTTCGAAACAAGGTGGCTATTGATCCAGTTAAGAAAAGTATGCTTGGCAAAGCAAAAGCAACAGTTTCTCATGGGAAGAAATATTTAGATTCAGAGTTTTGTTGGGAGGCTTCTTCCCGTCAAAAGACATGATTATCACCTCATGGAATATTAGGGGTTTCAATATGCCCCTAAAGCATCATGCGATGCTTAATTTTTTGAAGGCCAAGAAGGTAGATGTTGTAGCAATTCTTGAGTCTAAGCTTGACTGTTCATCCTTACATAGACTGATGTGTAGAAAATTTGCGGGCTGGAATTTTGTTCATAATTTCAATCACCACAATGCGGGTAGGATTGTCCTTCTTTGGAAAGATGATCAAGTGTCATTAGATGTTTTGGCAGCCTCAGCTCAAGCTATGTTTTGCAAGATTATGTGTAAGATAACTGGAAAGTCCATCTGGGCTTCTTTTGTGTACGGGTTACATTCCATTTGTGATCACAGATTGCTTTGGAATGCTCTCCAAAATTCCGAGCAACTGGTGGCAGGACCATGGCTTATTTTGGGGGACTTCAATAGTGTTCTACAGCCGACTGACTGATTAAACGGTTCCCCTATTTCTGATTATGAGTTAGGTGATTTTCGCAATTGTTGCTCAACCTTGGGGCTCCAGGAGCTGAAAACTGCTGGTCCAAATTTCACTTGGACAAATGGGACTGTGTGGAGTAAGATTGACAGAGTTTTGTGCAACTCTATTTGGCTCTCCTCTTTCAGCAATTCTTTTGCTCTTGTTTCCAGCATTGAGTCTGTTTCCGATCATGCTTCCTTGCTAATTCAGTCTGAACCTTTTGGTTATCGGGGAAGACTAGCTTTCAGATTCAACAATGTTGTTGTAGACAACAATGATTTTTTGCCTTGTGTTTCTTCTACCTGGGCCAGCAATATTGAGGGGTGCAAAATGTTTCAAGTCTACAAGAAGCTCAAAAGTATGAAGCCTGATTTGAAGAACATTTTCAGTAATAATTTTAGTTCTATTTTTGAGCGTATTGACTTAGCGGAGAGGGATTATCTGGATTTGTTACAGCAGGTTCAACAAAGACCTTCAGCCAGGGACATTATTTTGAGAGCAGCTTCGGCCAGAGCAAAATCTCTTGAATTGAGAGTGGCTGAATCTAGGATTCTTGCGCAGTTGTCCAAGAATAGATACTTGGTGAATGCAGATAGAAGTTCTAAGTTTTTCCATTCTCTTATTAATAGGGAAAGAAATGCCCGCTTCATAGCTGCTATTCAAAAGAATGATGGGCTGTTTACTACTTCTCAAGCAGAAATTGGATCTGAATTTGTTAATCATTTTTCAGCCCTTTTGGGAAATCGAGTTGATGTTTCTTCTCCCTCCTTTGATGTCTGCTCTAATGGGTCTTTGGTTTCAGCAGATTGGTGTCCCAGTTTGCTCCAGCCTGTTTCTATTGATGAAGTTTGGGATGTTGTTTCCCACATGGATAATAATAAAGCCCCGGGTCCAGATGGTTTTAACGCTTTATTCTTTAAGAGGACTTGGCATATTATTGCAGCGATGTGTTTGCAGCGGTTAAGGAATTCTTTGACACTGGCAGGATCCTTAAGCAGATTAATCATGCTTTCATTGCTTTAATTCCCAAATCCGATACTGCCATTCGGGTCAATCATTTCAGACCTATATCTTGCTGCAACATTCTCTATAAAATTATTTCCAAGATCCTTGCTAATCGGTTGGTTCCTGTGTCGAATTCAATTATAGATGTCTCCCAGGCAGCTTTTGTAAAATCCCGTAGTATGGCAGACAATGTTTTTCTTGTGCAGGAGTTGCTTAGAAAGTATACTAGAAAGCGAATTTCACCCCGGTGTATGCTGAAAATTGATCTCCACAAAGCTTATGATTCCATTTCTTGGGATTTTCTGTATTGGATGCTGAAGGCTCTAGGTTTTCCAATCAGATTTTGTGACTGGATTATGGAATGCATTACCACCACTTCCTTTAGTGTCTCGGTTAATGGTGCAGTTTTTGGACATTTTGAGGGAAAAAGTGGCCTTAGACAAGGTGACCCGCTATCACCTTACCTATTTGTTCTTTGTCTTGAATATTTATCCAGAGATCTTAAAGGGCTCAAGAATAATATGCTGTACAATTTTCACCCCGCTTGTTCTGCTCATCACATCACCCACTTAGCGTTTGCGGATGACATTATGCTTTTCTCTAGACGAGATTTCTCTTCAGTGGCCACTATCTACAGCAAGCTTGTCCAGTTTTGTAAAATTTCTGGCCTCTCTATAAGTGCAGGAAAATCTTTTTTGTTCACAGCTGGGGTGGACAGCCAAACTGCTTTGGATATTCGCAATCTTACCGGGTTCGAATTGGGCTCTTTCCCCATTAGATACCTGGGTATTCCGCTCATGTCATCGCGTTTGAATGTCTGCCATTATTCCCCTCTTTTGAGCAGAATTGGGAATCTTATTCAGATTTGGCATCGGAAATCTCTATCTTTCGCGGGGCGGTTGGAACTCATTAGATCAGTCATTGGGGGTATTGTAAATTTCTGGTTGGGCATGTTCCCTCTTCCAATTTCTGTCATTGACCGGATTAATGCTTATTGCAGAAATTTTATTTGGGGAAAATCAGATTCTGGCAAGAAGAAGCCATAGGTTGCGTGGAGTATTGTCTGTTCTCCCAAAGAGGAGGGAGGTCTTGGCCTTCACTATCTTAAAAGCTGGAATTCAACGCTTTTGGCCCGCTCCCTTTGGGAATTTTCCAGCCATAAGGAGTCTTTATAGGTCAAATGGGTCCATCATTTTTATTTTAAAGGCAACTCTACATGGCTGTATCAAAGCACCAAGTCTGATTCTGCTCTTATCAAGTGTATTTTCCTGATTCGTGATTCTATGATTCATAGACAGGGTGATCCAAACCAGGCCAGATCTTTTCTTGATTCCTGGATGGCTTCCAACAGATTTAATGTGCATAAAGCCTATGATTATTTTTGTCATGTCAGACAAAATATTTTTTGGAAAAACGTGGTTTGGAACCCAGGCATCCCTCCTAAGGAAGCTTTTATTTTGTGGCTGGCTGCCAGCAAAAAATGTCTCACTTTGGATAAGGCTCCTTTTCTGGATAAAGGCTATCTTTGCCCCTTTTGTAATTCTGAAATGGAAACAAATGACCATCTATTTTTTCAGTGCAGAATTACTTTGAAGATTTGGACCGCAGTTCGTGATTGTTACAGCTTCCCTAGAAGGAATATTTCCTTGCATGGGACTATGAATTTTTTGATTCACAAGAGAGCTATTTCGGGCAATAGTGGCAGACTGTGTTGCTTAGTGGTGCTACAACGGTCTACTGCATATGGATGACTAGAAATTGCATACTTTTTGATGGACACACTTGTAATGTTGTTGATATAATTGAGAAAATTAAATTTCGTGTTCTTAGATTAGCTCACTTGATGCACTTGTATTAGCAAATTTGCTTGCTTGATGTTTAGCTAGTATTTATTTGTCTAGCATCCGCTTATTTGCTTCTTTTGGCAAGTGTATTGGACTTTATATTTTGTGATTATCCAGGGAATGCCCCTTGTATATTGTTAGTACCTTTGGAATTTATATATATTTACATATTTTCCAAAACAAAAAAAGAAAGAGCTCTCAGTCAAGAAAGAGAAAGTAGTGTGAGATGCTCTGCTAGGGTTTTGCCCCCTCCCTCCTTGGGTGCTTCCTTGTGGCTTTGCCACTAGGGTAGGGCTGCAAAATTCCTTGGTCACGGCATTAATTCCTCTTTTTCTCCTGGTTGGTGTTTCACGAAGCTCTTCATTGAATGCTTGCGGTTCTCTTTCCTTATTCATTGAAGGTGGGACTGTTTGAGAGAGTGGAGCGGGTTTGTTGACTTTTCCGCTAGCAAGCAGACGCGTGGAAAGTCACCAGCGGTGGTCCAATAGAAATCCACAAAGCAAGTAAAGAAATCTCCTTCTCTACTTCTTGCGATTTTGAAGGGGCTTTTCTCATCTGCAGTAGCTGTGCTCCGTGGATTCGCGAAAGGGGTTGCAGAAGCGGCGGTGCAAGCGGTGGGCAGAAGTTTTTTTGGTGGTTATCCTCGCGCATCTTTCCCTATTCGTGAGTAACCTCCTTTCTGCTTGTTGCTTCAAAGTACAGAAGCTCATTTAACATGGTGAATTGGGGCTAGCTTCTCGCGACTCCACCTTCAGCAGAAGTCCTCACTCGCGACCTCGGGAAGCTTGGTTCTGCTGTTTGTGAAGCTCTTCTTTTCTGTTGTAATAGTGGGCTTCTGCCCAGTAATTTACATTCTCGGAAAGCAATTTGTAATTTGTAATTTCTTGCTTTACTGTTATTGTTTATCGATCTGCTTGGTCTCTCCATCTCCCGAGAACAGCTTTCCTGTTCCTATTCTCTGTGTGTGTGTGAGTTTCTGCAGGGCCCTTTTCCATCTCGAGTTATCCATGTTGTGTTCGTTGATATGGGTAAATCAAAGAAGAAAGTTGAGAGGTATGTGGAGGGGGATAAAGAGTTGGTTTTGGAAGAGGGATTAACGCCTCAGCTTAAGGCTGGAGCTTCGAACTCGTATGCACACCCAGTGCTCGACACAATGCCTGAAAGAAAGTCTAAAGCTAATTTTTCAGCTAGTGAGTCATGTTCACTGGGTATCTCCGACACTAACTCTGAATCTCTGGATAAGGCAGTTTTTGAATCTATAACCGTGGAGGATTATTCCTCTTCTGTGGGTCTTGATGAAGAACCAACAAATGTTGAAGAAGAATTAGCTAAGCTGGAATCGTGTGAGCTAGGAAATGATATTTAGACCAAAGCTCCTTAGTCAAGTCTGTTCAAGGACAACCGTAAGGTGAATGAAGGGTTGGTGCTTGGTGCTAAGCCTGAATGCACTAATCACAATTTCCAAATCACTGATGAGGATGTCATTCCACTTCTAGAGACATGGGGTCACAGTGCTATTGGCTATGTTGCTGGACGGTTCCTAGGGAAAAAAGCCCTTCTTGAGGAGTGCAACAAGTGGGGAGTTAAATTCAAATATTCGGCTCATCCAAGTGGCTGGTTGGTTTTTCAATTTGAAGCTGAGGAGGACCTAAATCAGATGCTCTATGGGGGGGCCCTATTTTGTTTTTAACAGACCTCTTTTGCTGAAGAGAATGCCTGATTTATTCACCTTTGGTAATGAAGAATTGTGCAAAATACCTGTGTGGGTTAGACTCCCCTGCCTTCCACCCCAATTGTGGAGTCAAAGTGCTTTAAGTAAGATCTTATCCATAGTGGATACACCCATAAGAATGGACAAGGTAACAGTTGTGCGTGGTTCTATGGCTTTTGCTCGTGCCTTAGTGGAAGGTGATGCCTCTAAGGAATTGGTGCAAGAGGTGAGGTTTTTTATGTCGAGAGGTGATCAGTTTGTGCAACAAGTGGTATACGAATCTAAACCCACATACTGTAACAATTGCAAGATGATTGGTCATACCACTTCTAAGTGTCAGGGGTTGGCCACGAAAGCTAAGCAAGATGCTGGTCTTGCCAAGACTACGAAGGATGAACAGTTGAATAAGTCAGACAATTGTGATAAAGAATCTTCTTAAAAAACAGAGGGTGTTAAATTGCCAGAAAACTCTTATATTTTTTGCTACATGGAGGTGGAATCTCCCATTGATGTGGAGAGGAATAGGGAATTGGCGGGTGTTCGAAACGGGAATGGGAAGGCAGCTGCTTGCTCGAATTCTGAGGACATAGACCAAGCTGGAAATGTTGTCCAAGCTGGAAATGTTGTCCTAACCGAGTTGTCCCAACCATTGGATTTTGGTTCGTCCAAAGGAAAGGAAATAGGCCAGTCTGATGATGATGAAGGGTTTGTTAAGAGAAAGAATAGAAATAGATCTAAAAATTCTAGAAGTGCCTCAGCTAGCAGGGGTCAAGGGAGAATATCGGATAGCAATATTCATAATGGGAAAAAACATAGTGATAAATTTGTTAAGAAGGTTCCTTCCCATAAAAAACTATGATTAATTCCTCATGGAATATAAGGGGTTTCGGCATGCCCCTCAAGCACATTGCTATGCTGAAATGGTTGAAGACCAACAATGTTGATGTCATGGCTATTTTGGAATCAAAACTGGACAGCAATTCTTTGCCTAGAGTGATGAATTCCAGATTCGCTAACTGGAGTTCCACCAATAATTTCCATACTCACTCTGCTGGTCGTATTCTTCTCATTTGGAGGAGTGATCGTGTAAGTATGGAGGCTTTGGAGGTTACACTGCAAGTGATTAATTGTAAGCTGACTTGCAAAATTTCTGGAGATGTTTTTCGGGCATCTTTTGTTTATGGGTTGCACACCATTTGTGAGAAAAGGCTGTTGTGGGACTCGTTGAACTCGTTTGACACTTTTTCTCATGGCCCGTGGATCATTTTGGGGGATTTCAATAGTGTGCTTAGTCCGGAGGACCGTTGTAATGCATCACCTATTTCTGCCTATGAGATGAGAGATTTTGCTCAATGCTGTTTGGGTCTGGGTATTCATGAGCTGAACCACTGTTGCCAAACCTTCACTTGGTCAAATGGCAAAGTTTGGAGCAAATTAGACAGAGTACTTTGCAATTTAGACTGGACAACTAAATTCCAGCATTCTTATTCGCTAGTGCCCAGCCTAGAATTTGTTTCAGATCATGCTCCCTTGCTGGTGCATACAGCCCCCATTCGTGTAAATGGGAACCATGCTTTTAGATTCTCTAATGCTTTGGCGGACAACCCAGATTTTCTTCCTCTTGTTGCTCATCATTGGGCCAAAATTGTGACTGGCTGTAAGATGTTCCAAGTCTGTAGAAAGCTTAAGGCTATGAAGCACGATCTCAAGGGATTATTTAAGAGAGATTTCAACTCTTTGGAAGTTAGAGTGCAAAGGGCAGAAAAAGACTACCAAGACAAGCTGATCTTACTCCAGCAAAGGCCCAATGATACCCAGCTCCAGCATAATGTTGCAGAGTTGAGAAGTATTACTTGTAATCTGAGGTTAGCCGAATCCAGGATGTTGTCCCAGCTTTCTAAACATAAGTTTTTGATTAGTGTGGATAGAAGCTCCAAGTTCTTCCATGCTATCATCAACAAAAATAGAAATGCTAGATTCATTGCTGCTGTTTATAATGAGGAGGGCCAGCTCACAAATTCCATTGATGAGATTGGCAATGAATTTGTTCGCAGTTTCAAGTCTTTGATGGGCACAAGTGTGACCACTTCTCTTCCCTCGGCAGCTGTTGTAGCCAGGGGTCCCTTTGGTGGAGGGTGCTTGTCATCAAGAGTTACTTAAGTGTGTAACCAGGGAGGAAGTTTGGGATACTGTCTCGCATATGGATATCAATAAATCCCCAGGGCCTAATGGATTTGGTGCTTTGTACTTTAAGAAACCTTGGCCCATAATAGGTGAAGATGTCTTTGGAGCCGTGACTGAATTTTTTGATTTGGGCAAACTCCTCAAGCAAATTAATCACTCTTTCGTTGCCTTAATTCCCAAATGTGAGGATGCTAATAGGGTCAACATGTTTCGTCCTAATTCCTGCTACAGCATTGTTTATAAGATTATTGCTAAGATCCTAGTCAATCGGATTGCCCCGGTTCTGGAATCCATCATCGACCTGTCTCAAGCCGCTTTTGTTAAGTCTAGAAACATGGCTGAATATGTGTTTCTTGTGCAGGATTTATTGAGGAAGTATGCTAAGCAGTGTTCTCCTAGAGTTATGTTGAAGATTGACCTTCATAAAGCCTACGATTCTGTTTCTTGGAATTTTTTGGGTTGGATGCTTGGTTGTCTAGGCTTCTCAATGCAATTTACTCAGTGGATTATGGAATGTGTGACTTCCACATCCTTTAGCATTTCTCTTAATGGGTCGATTTTTGGGCATTTTGAGGGGAAGCGTGGGCTTAGGCAGGGGGATCCTCTCTCGCCTTATCTTTTTGTCATTTGTATGGAATATTTATCTTAGGAGCATAAGGACCTGCAGAACAGTTTGTTGTTCAACTATCACTGATAAGCGTTTTTTGTGTGGCTTCAAAACAATTTAACTAAGCTAATTCTGCAGCACAGGGTTAACCTAGGTCGACTCAGAGACACGATCAATATGGTTCTAGCTTCAAATCATTGGTAATAAAAAGGGGGAATTTTGTCAAACAGTTGGTATGCGCAAAGTAAAACATGCAAGAACACAAAATAAAATTAAAGAACAATGCAGAAATTAACAAGATTATCAAGGAGTAAAGTAAAACAGATTAGAAAGCATCAATCCAATTCACCAAACCAAGCTATTCGAATCATCATCATTCTCAGAAATTTATCCTACTGTGAAAGTTCATTCAATTTTATTAGAAGCAGTTCAATCGAATTAACCCCTAAATTAATTGAAACCACAAACCCTAATTGAAATATCATCCAATTAATCTGTGATTTATATTCGAAATTAGGCAATGAATCCATAACCTAATCCGCTTTCAATTCTAAACACATTCATAATCATGAAAACAGAATAGCAATTGAAAAAGAAAGTGAACATTCACACAGAATTTCGAAATACTAAACCAGAACTCAAATTCCCCTCTTGCTTGGGTTGGATCCTTGGATTGAGTGATGATTTAGCCTTCCATGATGATCACCAAGGAAAGCCCCATGAATTAAGTGCAGAAAAATGGAAGAATAGCAAAATGAAAATGAAGAAGATAAAGAACAATGAAGAACAAATGAGAGAAAATGAAGAACAAACTTTTGATTCTAAAAACTAAAGAAAAGAAATAATAAACTTGTTTGTGCAAAATGTAAAGTGATGTCCAAGTTTCACTAAAGTCACTAATATGTAGTGACAAGGTCTGGAGTTTAAAATGGGCCATAAACAAACCCAACAATTCTAGTTATTTGCTATTTACAACCATAAAATCAAATTCGCAGCCCAAAATTGCAAGTGCAGAGGTTCCGATTTCGAAGCTTAAAATGACCTTCCAAATGACAGAATTGGCCTCGGGCTATTTCTAACAAACTTGTAGATCTTTTTGTTATCTTTCCAGGGACTCCTAGAATTCTCCATTCGGAGTTCTGTAGCACTCTGTAGGCCCTACACAAGTCAGATATGTCAAGTGAGCAAAAATCCAAAAATACGCAACAATTAGCAATTAAGCCCACTTACTTGCCTAAGACAAAAACTGAATTAGAATAGGAAAATAAAAGTCCAAGAGAAGTCAAATAAGCTAAGAATGATATAAAAAATATTTAACTAAAGGCACTCCATCAATCACCCTTCATGTTCGGCCCACAACATTACACATCTAGCTTTTGCTGATGATATAATGTTCTTTTTGCGGGGCGACTATGTTTCAGTGGCCATTATTTACAGCAAACTTTAGAATTTCTGCAGCGTTTCAGGATTATCTATTAGTGCTGGTGTAACACCTCGACTTACCATCTTATTATTATTGATTTTTAATGAAAATTCTTTTCAACTTACTTAAGAGTATTCAGTTGAATATAACAAAATTTTTCCAATAACTGAGATTCCAAGAAAATTTCATAACTGAGGAATATTTATAATCTTGAAGTAACATATAATAAGATTACAAACCAACACTGGTTCTATTACATATTACAAATAACTGGAATACTCTATAACAAAAGAAATACATCTTCAAACAACACATCTTCAAACAACACATCTTCAAACAAAATCCTCTTCTTGTAGACAGTTAGTAGTCTCTCTTTGCTGTTCATCTGCTCGCCCGAACAAAATCGAGGTCATAGCAGGTGTCAACCACAGACACAAAGCACAAGGTAAGTTTATGATAAACATAATTTTAAGCAACAGAATATATTCAATATGCAGATATTCATAACAACATCCTCAAAGATGCATGATTCTCTTAGACTCTTATCATGATGCATGATTCTCTTAAACTCTTATCATGTGGTACCAACAGTCAAGATAGCCCCATCCCAGTGGCACAGAACTTATCCGATCAGTCAGGGTCTCCCGGTGTTGCACAAGATGTCACCCATACTTCATGTGATCATCATGGGTGGCGTGGTCCACACCGCAAGAGTCACCCCCAAGCTCAGAGTCCTCTTGTCTGAACGCACGGACTCAGTTCCTGTAGCTATCTGACACACCTCCTCTCTGAGGCACACCTCCACTCTGAGGCAACTCTTATGAGACACATCATCATGTAGTATCAATTGTCAACATAGCCCCATCCCAGTGGTCTTACTATCTGACATAACTCCTCTCCGAGGTAAAGTGTCAAGATAGCCCCATCCCAATGGTCTAACTATCTGACATACCTCCTCCCTGAGGCAACTCTTGGGATACACATGAGATGGTTTCATTTATGCATGACTCATTCATTTCATCAACTCATATGTATTTTCTCATCAATCTCCAATCATTATTTCACATAACTTACTCAGAAATTTAATATAATATCAAGTACAGAACTCAGTTTGTTACTCATGTACAAAACTCAACATATCATTCATGTACAGAGATTCATAGAAACACTCAGCAACACATGAACTTCATTCAAGTACTCAAACACTCAAATCCAACAATTTTTCAGATTCCAGTCATATTTCACAGAACTTCAAACACTTATTCAAACACAAATAATACTTAAACTATCTTTATCATAAAGCTTCCCCATACATACCTTATAATCTCTTATAAAGCTTGAAAAACTTCTCCTATAGATGCTAGCCTCTTCTACACGTGATTTCTTCAAGAGAGTGGGGTCTTTTCCTACTTAGTTTAGGCTTTGAGAAGGAAAGAATGAAAGTTAAATGAAAAGAAATGGAAGAAGAGATTTCTCACGTGAGGTGTAGTAGAATGAAGTCTTGGAATGACTTCCACTTAAGGCCCCCTTCTCCCTTTATATAGAGTTTAGAAAATAATAAAATATTCAAGGACATTTCTTCCATTTCTAGCTTAGTTACTCCCATTTGGTTTCATTAGAACTAAGTTTCACTTCATTTCATTCCATCCTAACTAAATTCATTATTATTCTTTTACTTTAATAGAAAAATCTTTCTAAGCCATGATGACTTTCTTTACAAGTGTCCTACCACTTGTCATGGCCTTTACAAGTGTCCCTCCACTTGTCCAATTCATGAAGCTTCCTCCTTCTTCTACATTCTTCACGTGACCATTAGAGAAAGGAAGAGAATTTTTGCTTCATTTCATGTTACCTTGTATCCATATCCTTCAAGGCATGACACCTTTCTTCCAAGTGTCCTTCTACTTGGCATGTTCATGAAACTTCTCCCTTCTCCTAATTCACGTGAACATCAAGGAAATAAGAGAAGATTTTCTTTTCTTCATGCCATTTTGTACACATATATTTCAAGGTTATGATGACTTCTTATCCCTTCATCAATGATGGCTTACAAGAAGCTAGATATTTCTTAAGCCTTCATAATTGCACCTTATCATTTTAATTTATGAACCTTAAGATATTTTTCTACTTATCATGTTTTCATTTCCTTAAAGAGAAGAAAATTGTGTGGTTCCCCTTGTGTCCACATGTCACCTTTTATAAAGAAGAATAATCTAGTTTCATCTTTACTTCACACTTGGCATTCCTTAAGAGGAAGTAAAGTTCAACTTCACTTTGTCTTTCCACATGGCATTTACTAGAAGGAAGTAGAGTTTGATTTGAACTCTTCTGCCTAAAGAATAATATTAAATAATAGAATTCCAGAAACTAATAGATGATTGACAATGTGTGTGAATCTTGTTTGGAGTTGGGAAATACTTTCATTGTTGTTCATCTTAAACATCTCATACTCATGGATCAAAGAATTCTTCCTTGATCTTCTAACATCATCCGTTCCTTCATGTGTTACTTCAAGTAATTCCCACATTTCCTTGGCACTCTTACACCTAACTGTCCTGAAAAATTCATCGGAAGATAAAGCAGAAGTTATCATATTTTTTGCCTTGAAATCATATTGAGTTAATTTCTTTTCTATTTCAGACATTTCATCCCATTCCTTTGGTATTGTTTTGCCATCAACAACTTTGGTAGGAATGTATGGACCTTTCTCAATACAATTCCATGCACCCGGGTCATTTGATTGGATAAAGATTTGCATACGGTTTTTCCAAAAACTGAAGTGTTCTCCTTCAAATAAAGGTGGTCTATTCAAAGAAGCACCCTCCTTGAATGTTATTTGATTAGCATTCATTGTCAAAGATTTGAAAAAGATCTTGAGCAAATTACAAGAACCATCTCTTGATACCAATTGAAAATACAATGAATACCTAATCCAATAAACCAAGAGGGGGGGTGAATTGGTTTTTGCCCCTTTTTAAATTTTTCTTGCAAATCAAAACTCAGCGGAAGAATTAATCTGGATCGTATCTTAGATCAAAAACAAATTTAGAAAACAATTCTCTTCTCCAATCAATTAACTCTTGTGTTGAATCAAAGTTTGAGTTGATACACAAAATTGAATATCTCAAGCAATCAATGAAATGTAAACCAAAGCTTAAATGCACACAACTTTATACTGGTTCACCTCCAACCACTGAGGCTACATCCAGTTTACCTTCTAATCCAAACCAGATTAGAGTTCCACTAACAGATATTAATTCTTTACAAGCAATCAACAAGGTCTCTTTCACCCACCCTAGGCAAAACTCTAAATCTACTCCCTAGATTTATCAAAAGAGCTAGAACTAGAGAACCCTTCTCAGTTCAACCCACTAGAAAACCCTTTCTAGTAATGCTTTAAAGAACCCCAACTGTTACATGGAAAAATCAACACATATTATAGAAAACAAAAGACACAAAAAAAAATTACAAATAACAAAGCTTAATGTCCAAGAAGGATATCACCTTATTTTCCTTTGCAGCTAAAATGATATGAACGAATTATACAACCTGGAATGATGCATGAAACTCTATCTTGAACCTTCTTGAATCACTTCTTTGCATGAATGATCACACACAATGAGAACTTCTACTAAGCAACCATGTTGAATCTATCTTCAATGATCAACACATGTAAAATCAACTTCTTAAACTCTTCTGAACCTTTAGAGAATGTAATCACACTAATAGTCACGAAAGCTCTCTTTTCTGAATTTTTTTTATTCAGTAACACAGCTTGTCTATTTATAAAAAAAATAGATTTAACATACTGTAATCGATTATTTCGCTTATGTAATCGATTATTTAACCATCAGTAATCGATTATTCCGTCTCAATAATCGATTAAATTGTTCATCACAGTTCTGGAAATCTTTGAATGAACATCATAATCGATTATTTGACCACGTAATCGATTAAGTCAGAAATACAAGTATTATTCACAAGCAGAGGTAATCGATTATAATGCATTTTAATCGATTACGCCAGAAGTATCCAAAGTAATTCAAAGCATATTTAATCGATTACAATTATTTGGTAATCGATTAAACCAGTTCATAGGCTAAACAGATTTATGCAGATGTCTTATGTAATCGATTATATGACTTATGTAATCGATTACAACAGTAAGAAAACATTTTCTGCTTGTTTAGACTTGTTAATGTATTTCTAATCAATTGCATATACTAATATGATTCTTAACCTAAGTGTGAATGCATGCATGTATGATTTCTCTAATTACTGCAAAGGATTATAGGATTTTATCCTTAATGAACCAAGCTTAACCAAAGGGAAAAAATTACAAATGCCATCATCACATGAGTGGGCATGAAACAAATATCAAAACATCACTTGTCTTCTGATTCTTCTTACTCTTGAATCTAACAGGTGGCTGCCCGCAGGCTGTCCAGGTGCTTCAATCTTGGACAAGTACTTCTAGTTTTAATGTGGCTGTTGCTTATGATTATTTCAAGTCGGCCAGGACCAAGGTGTGTTGGAGCCGTCTGGTTTGGAAGCCCTGCATTCCTCTCAAAGAGTCCTTTATTCTTTGGCTGGCTGCCAGCCGCAAATTGCTTACTTTGGACCGTGCCCCCTTCCTTGACAAAGGGACGTTGTGCCCATTGTGCAGCACTTTTGATGAGTCTTATGATCACCTCTTCTTCAAGTGTAGGGTAACCATCCGTATTTGGAGCGAGATCCGTGATTGGGTAAAGTTTCCTAGGAAGAACATTTCTCTGCATGGGACTTTAAACAACATCATTCATTGCCGTGCATCCTCGGGAATTAAGGGTAGCATGCGCTACTTGGCCCTTGCTTCTTCGGTTTATTGTATTTGGTCATGTAGAAATTCTATTCTTTTTGATGATCACGTTTTTAATCTTATTGATGTCTTGGAAAAGATTAAATATTGTGTGCTTAGGATGTCCCATTTGTTGCACTTGTATTAGCAACTCTTTTGTTTTGATTTAGTTGCTTCTATGTAGCAAGTGTAATAGCTTTTTGCTGTTCTTGGTTTATCTGGGGAATGCCCCGTGTATATTGTAAGTACCTTTTGGAATATATTCATTTACATATTTTCCACAAAAAAAAGAAAGAGCTCTCAGTCAGTCAAGAAAGAGCTCAGTAGTCCTAGTGAGAGAAAGTTAGAGAGAAGTGTTGTGCTAGGGTTTTATTCTCCCCCCTCCTTGGGTGCTTCCCTGTGGATTTTTCCACCTGGGTGGGGTAGGTGGTATCCACTAAAAGTGCATCTATTCTCTTTGGTGATTCTCTCTTGCCTATTTTGTGTTTCATGAAGCTCCTCATTGATTGCGCTCACGGTTCTAGTGGAAGTGGAAAGGGTGTGGACTTCTCCGTTAGCGAGCTGACGCATGGAAAGTCACTTGCGATGGTCCAATAACCTCCAACGAAGCTCATGTAGAAACCCATTTCTTTCCATTTAGTGATTTGGAAGGGGTCTTCTCCTTTGCAGAAGCGGCGCCTCTAGTGTTCGCAAAGAGTTTCAGAAGTGGCAAGGGCTTGTGAGTTACGGAAACGTTGGAGTATCGAGCTGCTAGGCCCTCTTTGCTCCTCTCTTACTCCATTGTTGGCCGTTTGAAGCGACCCCCTCCCTCTGTAGCGTTTTCCTTATTGGTGGCACTGTTCCTTTTTCGCTTTTGCTGTGGAAGATTTTCTGAAGTTTGCTGCTACTGGTTAAGCTGGAGTTTTGTTTCACTATTTGTTCATTGTAATCGCTTTCAGCGAATTGATTCTGGTCTGTAATATATATTTTATCTGTTTGGTCTCTTATTCTCTGGAAGAACAACTTCCTGGACTGTTCTTCTTCTATTTTTGTGAGCTGTTTGCAGGTGCTTGTTACCTTTTTTGACCTTCGTCCACGTTCTTCCGTGTTTGAGTATGGGGAAGGGCAAGAAAAATCTTGGGAAGAAGGGTATAGAAGAATTGTCACCGGATGTGGATATCGGGGCTAGTTCATATGACTCCATTGAATCTCCAAGCTCGGTCGCACACCAGGTGCTCGACATATTGCCTGAGAGAAAACCCAAAGGAATTCCTCCCTCTCGTGCAACTTCTAGCCATGTCGCACCCCAAGTGCTCAACATAATGCTTGAAAGAGAACCGAATATTGCCTCGTCTTTGAGAGTTTCTCTAACTCTGGGAAATGAAGATACCAATTCGGTAACTGTTGAAGAATATGCATCTTCAGTAGGTAATGATGAAGACAGTCCCATTTTGGAGGATGATCAACCTCTAAAAAAGGCAACCACAAAGCCTGCTTGGTCCAGTCTTCTTGAGAACAGTAGAGAACCCTCTGAAGGTATGGTGCTTGCAAACCAACCAGATTGTGTTGACCAAAGCTTCCAGCTCTCCCTAGATGATTGTGCTCCTCTACAAAAAGCTTGTGGGTTCAGTGCTATAAGGTATGTTGCTGGCCGGTTCCCTGGAAAGAAGGCCTTGTTGGAGGAATGCAAAAAATGGGGCGTACCCTTCAAGTATTCAGTCCACCCGAGTGGATGGCTGATCTTCAAGTTTGATAGCAAAGAAAACCTGGAGAAAGTGCTCTATGGAGGCCCCTACTTCATCTTCCAAAGCCCCCTGCTCTTGAAGATGATGCCTGAGTTTTTTTCTTTTGGAAATGAAGAGATAAGTTGGATCCCAGTCTAGGTCAAACTCCATAATTTGCCCCTACAGCTTTGGACACAGAGTGCCTTGAGTAAAATTCTGTCCCCAGTTGGTATCCCTATTAGAACCGACAAAATAACAGCAGAATTTGGCTCCTACGCTTATGCTGGTGTCTTGGTGGAGGTGGATGTTTCCAAAGAGCAGGTTAGAAAGGTGAAGTTCTTCCTTCCGGATGGCTCACCATTTGAGCAAAACATTGATTATGAGAACTTACCCAAGTTATGTAAGAGTTGCAACATGATTGGACATGCCACTAGTAGCTGCAAACTCCTTAGCTCCAAAGATAATGGGACTGTAAATGACAGACCAACAAAGACCTTCTCTAGGGAAAATATTGAAAGACAAACTTATCAGGATGACGTGAGTAAGACAGGAGCTGACATATCTACCTATGCCATTTACCCACCTCCTAATGCTAAGGAAGCCTCATTGTATGTGGACACGGCTGGAAAAGAAGTAGAAATTGAAGTTAATGGGTTCACTCAAAATCCACCTAGTGTGGTAGTGAGGACTGACCAGAGTATGGAAGGGGTGAAGGAATGCTCAGCCATGGCTAATTTGCAACAAATTAGTCATGAAAACAACCCACTAGCTATGCAAGTTGAAGTTGAAGATGAAGAGGGCTTCATTAAGAGGAAAAGCAGAAATCGCAACAAAGCAACTAAAAGCCCTCCTAAGAACATAATGTCAGGCAAAGGGGAAGCTGCAATCTTGCAAGGGAAGAAAAGCCATGGAGTTGGGTTTGTCGGGGAGTCTTCTTCCCGTCATAAACCATGATTTTAGCTTCATGGAATATAAGGGGTTTCAACATGCCCCTTAAGCATCGGGCGATGCTTAGTTTTTTGAGATCCAAGGATGTAGATGTTGTTGCCATCCTGGAGTCTAAGTTAGATATTTGGTCTATTGATGGGTTGATGCGGTCTAAATTCAATTGCTGGAAGTTTGTTCATAATTTTGAAGTGCATAATGCTGGGCACATTCTCCTCTTGCGGAAAGGTGATAAAGTATCTATTGGGGGCCTTAATACTTCTCCTCAAGCTATTAGCTGCAAGGTCTCTTGTAAGATTACTGGCAGAATTTTCTGGGCTTCCTTCGTTTATGGGCTACACTCTATTAGTGCCCGTAAACATCTTTGGGAATCTTTAGTAGCTTTTGAGCCCTTAGTGGCTGGGCCCTGGATTATTCTGGGTGACTTTAATAGTGTGCTCAATCCCCAGGACCGTGCTAATGGGTCTGCTATTTCTGGGCTTCCTTCATTCATTGCTGCTCGGAGTTGGGTTTACAGGAGTTGAAAGTGAGTGGTCAGCAGTTTACTTGGTCTAATGGGAAAGTTTGGAGTAAGCTTGACAGAGCTATTTGCAACTTGGACTGGGTCAATGCCTTCCAGCTTTCTTTTGCCCTTATTTCCAAGATGGAAACAGTTTTGGACCATGCCCCTTTGATCATTAATACTGATCCCACCAGCCTTCATGGCAAAACAGCGTTCTGGTTCAGCATCGCCATTGTGGACAGCAAGGATTTTTTGCCAATTGTTAGTTGGTACTGGTCTAAGTCTGTGGGAGGCTACAAGATGTACCAAGTTTGTAAAAAACTTAGCTATGAAAGGTGACCTAAAGAAAATTTTCAAGAGGGATTTCAACTCCCTAGCTTCGCGGATTGAGGAGTCTGAGTTGGAATACTAGAATTTATTAAGTCAGATCCAGATTAACCCTTCAAACAGGGAGCTTGTTTTGAGAGAGGCTAATCTGCGAACTCAAACTTGTGCCCTTCGTAAGGCTGAGGCCAGAAACCTTGCTCAGTTTTCCAAGAACAATTACTTGTTGAACTCTGATAGAAGTAGTAAATTTTTTTATGCTCTCATAAACAAGGAGAGGAACTCCCGTTTCATTCTAGCTATCACTAAAGCAATGGCCAGACTACTACTTCCCAAGCCGATATTGGTTTTGAGTTTGTGAATCATTTTAAGGCTTTGTTGGGCACCAGTGTGATTACTAGTCTGCCTTCAGCCATAGTTTGTTCTAATGGCCCGTTAGTCTCGGAGGATAGGCATGCAGATCTTCTCAAGCCCGTGTCTAAAGAGTAAGTGTGGAATATTGTATCGCATATGGATAACAACAAGGCACCTGGTCCGGATGGCTACAATGCCTTATTTTTCAAAAAGGCTTGGCATGTTGTTGGTGAAGATGTGTTTCGGGCAGTTGAGAGTTCTTTGTCAATGGTAAAATGCTAAAGCAGATCAATCATGCTTTTGTTGCGTTGATTCCCAAATCTGACTTTGCTAATAGGGTGACCCAATTCCGGCCTATTTCTTGTTGCAACATTATTTACAAGGTCATTTCCAAGATCCTTGCATATAGGTTGGTTCCAGTTCTGGATTCTATCATCGATGCTTCCCAAGCGGCGATTGTTAAATCTAGAAGTATGGCTGAAAATGTGTTTCTTGTGCAAGAGCTTTTAAGGAAATATTCTAGGAAGAGATGTTCCCCTAGATGTATGCTCAAGATTGATCTTCATAAGGCCTATGACTCTACCTCTTGGGAGTTTTTGGGTTGGATGATGAAATCTGTAGGCTTCCCTCCGCAGTTCAATAGCTGGATTATGGAGTGTGTTTCCTCCACTTCATTCAGTGTCTCGATTAATAGGAGTATTCATGGCCATTTTGAGGGAAAGAGAGGTTTAAGGCAAGGAGACCATCTCTCGCCTTACTTGTTTGTCCTTTGTCTTGAGTATCTCTCGCGAGACCTCAAGGATTTGAAAGATAATATTCTGTTCAACTATCACCCTGCTTATGCTGTCCACAACATTACTTATCTTGCTTTTGGGGATGATATAATGTTATTTTCGAGAGGTGACTTTGTCTCAGTAGCCACCATCTACAATAGGCTTCAAAGCTTTTGCAATGTCTCGGGTTTGGCAATTAGTGCAGGGAAATCTGTCATTTTTTCTGCTGGGATTGATGAGCGTACTCTCGTTGATATTCATTCGCTGACTGGGTTTGGCATGGGATCCTTTCCAATCTGTTATTTGGGCATCCCCCTTATGGCTTCTAGATTGAATGTGTGCCATTATTCCCCTATCCTCAACAGAATAGGGGGGCTTATTCATAATTGGCTTAAGAAAACCTTATCTTTTGCGGGCTGTCTGGAGTTGATCAAGTCGGTTATTAGGGGTATCGTGAACTTCTAGATGGCTATGTTTCCCCTTCCTATCGTTGTGGTGGACAAAATTGATACCTTTTGTAGGAATTTCCTTTGGGGGAAATCGGAATCAGGGAAGAAAAAGCCCCATGTGGCTTAGCGAGTGGTGTGTTCGCCCAAAGTGGAAAGGGGGCTTGGGCTCCATTGCCTTAGGAGTTGGAATAATGCTCTCTTGGCCCGCTCCCTTTGGGACATTTCCAGCAGCAAGGAGGCCATGTGGGTGAGATGGGTTCATCATTTCTATATGAAAGGCAACCCGACCTGGCAGTTTGTTAATTCAAAATCTGATTAGGCTCTCATAAAAAGATTTTTTTCTATCCGGGATTCTATGATTGCTAGAGAAGGTAACTCGGATCAGGCCGAGCTGGTCCTAAAGTCCTGGATGAGCACAGGTTCTTTTGATGTAGCCAAAGCTTATGAGTACTTTCGTATGCTAGGGAGTGGCGCAGCTAGGCATGGGCATCTCGGCTTTTCCTTGACTGGCCATCCCGGACCTCCTGCGACAAGGCATCTCAGCCCTTCTTTGCTTCCGCAACCGAGCTCTTCTTTGCTTGTGCAACCCGGCATTTCCAGGCAAAGACAGACCAGACTGGTGGTTGTTTGGTCTAAAGTGGTGTGGAACCGAGGCATTCCCCCTAAGGAAGCCTTTATTTTGTGGCTAGCCTCAATAAGGGGACCTTGTGTCCTTTTTGTAGGACTGATTTGGAGACAAATGATCATCTCTTTTTTAAGTGTAGGGTCATTCTTCGAGTGTGGGCAGAGATTCGTGACTGGGTTTTGTTTCCAAGGAGGAACATCTCTCTCCATGGGACCATGAATAGCCTTGTTCACTATAGGGCTACTTCGGGCATCAAAGGACGAGTTCGTTGCTTAGCTTTGGCTACATCGGTTTATTGTATTTGGTCTTTAAGGAATTGTATTATCTTTGAGGGTCATACTTTTCACCATTTGAACTTAGTTGAGAAAATTAAATTCCATGTTCTTAGGCTAGCCCATTTGATGCACTTGTATTAGCAAATATCTACTCATTGTTAGTGACTTAGCTTTCGAGTAGCATTTATTTGTTTCTTTTGGCAAGTGTATTGTCTTGTTTATTCTCAGCGGGGTATGCCCCGCTTTTGACTTGTATAGTAGACTCTTTTGTTTTGATTATCCAGGGAATGCCCTGAGAATTCTATAAGTACCTTTGGAATTTATACATTTACATATTTTCCAAATAAAGAAAGAGCTCTCAGTCAGTCAAAGAGCTCTCAGCTTAGTGAGAGAAAGTAGTGAGAGAAGCTCTGCTAGGGTTTTTCCCCTTCCTCCTTGGGTGCTTCCTTGTGGCTTTGCCACCGGGGTAGGGCTAGAAAAAATACCTTGGTCAAGGCATTTACTCCTTTTCTTTCGTGGTTGGTGATTTTCGTAGCTCTTCATTGATTCTGCGCCTGTTCTAGTGGAAGTGGAGTGGTCTCTTGACCGTTTCTGTTGGCTTTATTCGTTGGCTTTGTGGACGCGTGGAATGCACTTGAAGCGGTCCAATAATCCCAACTGGAGCTAGCATTGATAACCTCTGTACTGCAATCAGTGTTTTTGAAGGGGAATCTCTTATCCCCCCCAGCGGTGCGGTCAAGGGAACTTCTTTTACTGTTCATTCTTCCTCTCCGCACTTGAATGGTGATCTCCCTCTTTCTCTGTTGATGGGTGGCCCGTGAAGACTCCTTTCGTGAAGCACCAGTTTCCCATCTTTGTTTTAGTTTCTTTCTGGAACTGTATTTGTAATATTTATTTATATTTATCTTTGCTTTTCTGTTTCTGAACTTGTAAAAGGCTTGTGTTTCTCCCGTGAAGCTCTGCAATGGTGAACGACAGGTGAGTTTCTCCTTCTCCCTGCTCTCAACCATTTTGGTCTCCTCTTCTTTCCGATGAACCTTTCCTGTTTGGTTCTCCTTTGCAAGCTTGGTCTCTCTTCTTCCCCAAAAGAATAGCTTCTTGGTTTGTTCTTTGTGGTTTGGGTTGGTCCCGTGCAGGTTTCCCCTTTTCCTTGAAGCTCTATCCATGGCTTTTTAATTTGTGCTTTATGGGAAAATCGAAGAAGAAAGGGGGGAAGTCCGGGTCAGTAACACCTTTGCGTGAAAAGAGGGGGGGAGCGAAATATGTTGATATGAAGGAAGGGCAAGGTTCCATTGCAGTGGTTGAAGGGTCTATTTCTCATGCCCACCAAGTGTTCGAGAATTTGTATGGGAGCAAGTCACTGGCTGATACCTCAGTTACTGCCTCGATTTCCTTGGGTAAATTTGACACCAAATCAGCATCCTCTAATAATGAAGACTCAGAATCAGTAAAGGTGGCAGATTATGCCTCGTCCATGGGCAATGGAGAAGAGCCATCCAGGGAAGAAGATGATCAAGCTATGTTGAACCACGTTTTACCTACAAAGAAAATGAGGCTAAAGCTGCTTGGGTCAGCTTTTTTAAAGATAACCGTAATGAAGAGGAAGGTATTGAGCTAAGCATCAAGGCTGATTGTGCTGAATCCGAGGTCTACCTTATGGATGAAGATGGTAGCTCCCTGATTGAGACATGGGGCTTTAGTGCCATTGGCTATGTTGCAGGGAGGTTCCTTGGGAAAAAAGCTCTCTTGAATGAATGCAATAAGTGGGGAGTCCAGTACAAATATTCTGTACACTCCAGTGGCTGGCTGGTGTTTGAATTCAAGACTGAGAAGGACTTGAATAGGGTACTTCTTGGGGGACCTTATTTCATTTTTCACAGACCTCTATTGTTGAAAAAAATGCCAAATTTGTTCACTTTTGGAAGTGAAGAGCTGAGTCATATTCTAGTTTGGGTCAAGCTTCACAACCTTCCACCTCAACTCTGGAATACGAATGCATTAAGCAAGATTCTGTCCGCTGTGGGTACGCCAATTAGAACGGATAATGTGATAGCCATCCGGGGATCTATTTCTTTCGCTCGTGCCTTGGTGGAAGTAGACGCATCTAAAGAATTAGTTCAAGAAGTTAAACTAATTTTTCCAGATGGTACTCCCTTCATCCAAAAGGTAGAATTTGAAACCAAGCCCACATACTGTTGTTCCTGCAAAATGATTGGGCACTCCACAGCTAAGTGTAAAGTTTCGTCACCTCCAACTAAACAAGTTGTATCCGACGAGCATATGGATCATGTACAACTGTTAGTATACCTACAACCAATCCAAGAGATGCTTCCCAAAATGGTAATCTGGCCGTGAAGGAAATTACAGAGGAGAAATCAGGAAGTGGTGATAAAATAGCTCGGGCTTATGAGGAGATTTATAATCCTCATGGCCATGTTAACACTCTTGGGGATAAGAAGGATGGTGAAGGTCCTTCCAACCCTATTTGGGGCAAGTCTATAGTGGTGGGTGATGGTAACAGCATAGCCATGGAAGATAAGAATGCTGGCTTCATTAAACATAAGAGCCACAACCGAAACAAATCAGCTAGAAGCCCCTCTACTGGTAGGGGGAATGATGGCCAGAAGAATGGTAGTGGAGAAGGGCGAAAGGATTCCAAATCTGCTTTTGTTGGGGAGAGGTTCCCCCATAAAAAACCATGATTATAGCTTCTTGGAATCTTAGGGGTTTCAACATGCCCCTTAAGCATAATGCTATGCTTAACTTTTTGAAAACCAAGGATGTAGATGTTGTTGCCATCCTTGAGTCTAAGTTGAACAACGATTCTGTTAATTTATTGATGAAAAGAAAGTTTTCTAGCTGGAAGTTTTATCATAACTTCAACTGCCATGAAGCTGGGGGTATCATTTTGTTGTGGAAATATGACCGTGTTTCTATAGACATTCTTGAAGTTTCTGCCCAAGTCATCCATTGCAAAATTAACTGCAAGATTACTGGAAAATCTTTTTGTGCTTCTTTCGTTTATGGTCTGCACTCCATATGTGCTCGAAGACCACTTTGGGAATCGCTACTGGATTTTGAGCAGATAATGGCTGGCCCTTGGATTATCTTGGGTGATTTTAATAGTGTTCTCAGCCCGGAGGACCGCATTCATGGTACATCTATTTCTAATATGAAATGGCAGACTTTAGACAGTGTTGTTCAGACCTTGGCCTTCAAGAAATGACAACTTGTGGTCCTAAGTACACTTGGACGAATGGCTGCACCTGGAGTAAGATTGATAGAGTCCTTTGTAATCCGCATCGGACAACTTCTTTTAAACAATCTTTTTCTCTAGTGTCCAGTGTTTTATCTGTTTCAAACTATGCATCCCTCATTGTTAACATGGAACCCGCAGCCTTTAGGGGCAAGACAGCCTTCCGATTCAATAATGCTATTGTGGAGAGTAAGCATTTCCTGCCTAGTGTGGAACTAGTTTGGGCCAGGGTGGTTGCTGGATGTAAAATGTTTCAAGTCTGTAGCAAGCTGAAGTCCTTGAAATCTGAGCTGAAGATCATCTTTATGAAAAAGTTTAGTTGCATGTCCGACCGGGTCGAAAAAGTAGAATCTGATTATTTCAAGATCTTAATGCTTATCCAGGAAAATCCAACGGACAGAGATCAAATTGTGAGAGCTGCATCAGCCAGAGCCCATACTTGTGCCATTAGAATCGCTGAATCCAAAATTTTTGCTCAGATGGCCAAGAACAAATACTTGGTTAATGCTGATAGAAGTTCCAGATTTTTCTATTACATCATTAACAGAGACAGGAATTCTAAATTCATAGCTGCTATTCATAAGGAGAATGGTACTCTATCTACATCCCAAGATGACATTGGTGGGGAATTTGTTTCGCATTTTGCTTCTTTGCTGGGAACTAGCCAGCCCTTTAGCCCCCCAATTCAGCAATCTGCTCCAATGGGCCTTTGGTATCCGCAGAATGGTATCCAAGTTTGCTGAAGACTGTTACCATGGATGATGTGTGGGAAGTGGTTTTCTCCATGGATGATAATAAAGCTCCTGGTCCAGATGGGTTTAATGCTTTATTTTTCAAGAATGCTTGGCATATTGCGGGTAGAGATGTGTTTGTTGCTGTCAAAGAATTTTGAGTCTAGAAAAATTCTAAAACAGATTAACCATGCCTTTATAGCTCTCATTCCCAAGACTGATAATGCCAACAGGGTCAACCAGTTTAGGCCGATTTCGTGCTGTAATATTATGTAGAAGATTATCGCCAAAATCCTTGCCAACCGACTTGTTACAGTGCTGGCCTCTATTGTTGATGATTCTCAGGCTGCTTTTGAAAAGGCCAGGAGTATGGCAGACAATGTTTTTCTCGTGCAGAAAATCATTAGAAAGTATGCTAAAAAGAGGAGTTCTCCCAGGTGCATGCTTAAGGAAGACCTTCACAAAGCTTATGACTCTATTTCTTGGGATTTCTTGAGATGGATGCTGGACGGGCTGGGTTTCCCTAGCAGATTTTGTGGCTGGATCATGGAGTGCATTTCCACCACTTCTTTTAGTGTCTCTGTTAATGGGGCTATCTTTGGCCACTTTGAAGGGAAGAGGGGGCTTAGACAGGGCGATCCTTTGTCGCCTTATTTGTTTGTCTTGTGCATGGAGTATTTGTCTAGAGATCTAAAGGGGCTTAAGGACAATATCCTGTACAACTTTCATCCGTCCTGTTCGGTGCATAATATCACTCATCTTGATTTTGCAGACGATATTATGTTATTTTCCAGAGGTGATTATCCTTCCATGGCTGCCATCTACCACAAACTGCTCTCTTTTTGTAGTACCTCGGGCCTTTCCATCAATGCTGGAAAGTCAGCAGTGCTCACGGCTGGTATGGACAGCCAAACTTTATCTGATGTTTGTGCTCTAACTGGGTTTGAAGTGGGTGCTTTTCCAATCAGATATCTTGGAATCCCCCTTATGGTGTCCCTTTTGAATGTTTGCCACTATTCCCTCATTCTTAACAGAATTGGGGGCTTCATCCAGCAGTGGCTTAACAAGACTTTGTCCTATGCAGGGAGGCTGGAGTTAATCAGATTGGTGATTGGTGGCATAGTTAATTTCTGGATGACTATGTTCTCATTGCCCATGTCTGTCATTGATAGGATTGATTCCCTGTGTAGGAATTTCCTGTGGGGAAAGGCAGATTTGGGTCGAAAGAAGTCGCTAGTTGCCTGGAGGGTTGTTTGCTCCCCTAAAAAAGTGGGAGGCCTCGGGCTTCACTGCCTTCAGAGTTGGAATATTGCTCTCCTGGCCCGTTCTTTTTGGGACTTAGCTAGCAGCAAAGAGTCTTTATGGGTCAGGTGGGTCCATCATTTATATGAAAGGCTGTTCGCCTTGGCAGTATACTTGTACAAAATCTGATTTTGCTCTTATCAAGAGGCTGTTTGATATTCGTGATCTTGTGATTTTTAGAGAAGGTAATCTGACCCAGGCGACTTCTATCTTTGATTCCTGGTCCCATTCTATCATATTTGATGCTGGCAAGGCTTATATCTATTTCCGCCCTTCAAATCCTGTCCAGATTTGGACCAAAGTTGTCTGGAATGCTGGAATTCCCCCCAAAGAAGCTTTTTTCCTTTGGCTAGCAGCAAGCAGAAAGTGTCTAACTTTAGACCGTGCCCTTTTTCTTGGTAGAGGTCAGCTGTGCCCTTTTTGCAAAGCTGATAATGAATCTAACGAGCATTTGTTTTCTAAGTGCAGGATTATTTTAAAAGCTTGGTCTGCTATTCGTGACTAGATTAGCTTCCCAAAGCATAATATTTTGCTGCATGGAACCTTCAACAGCCTTGTCCATCACCGAGCCACTACTGGATTTCTTGGAAAACAACGTTGTCTGGCTTTGGCCGAAACTGTCTATTGTGTGTGGATGGTCAGGAACAACGTTTTATTTGATGGTCACTCTTTTCACTTGCTGGATTTAATTGAGAAAATTAAATTCCGGATTATGAGACTAACACATTTGATGCACTTGTATTAGCAAATTTGTTTGCTGTTTATTTTGCTAGGATTTGTTTGTTCTAGTAGCTGCTTATTTGCTTCTTTTGGCAAGTGTATCGGACTCTTTATTTGTTTATCCGGGGAATGCCCCGTGTATCTTGTAAGTATCTTTGGAATATATTCATTTACATCTTTTCCAAAAAGAAAGAGCTCTCAGTCAGTCTAAAAAGCTCTCTTCTCTCTCCTAGGTCTACGATGGGTCACCTCCTCCCTTGGGAGATTCCTTGTGGCTTGCCACTGTTGGAGGTGCTTTCATCACTTAGACCGGAGTGGTTTTCCTTTTGGGAGTTTTATTGACTCACGACTGACTGTTCATTCACGCTTGGGACGGTGCAATTATTGTTGTGGACCACTTGAAATTCTTCTTTATTGGTGAAGTGCAGTAAAGGAAGCTTTAAGTTGGCGGAAACCTCGTGTCCCATTATTTATTTTTTCTGCCTCTTCAAAGCGAACCATGGTCTCCACTTAGTGGTCATCGTGCACGGTCTTCTAGCTTTTCCTTTCACCGCCAGTGGAGTTTCGTGAGTTAGGAGGTGCAACACTGGGTTTTGTCGAAGCATACACCTGCTCCTTGTTCCCAGCTGGAGAAAAGAAAGAAGCACTATTTTTCCAGTTTTGCTTTTGGAATTCATTTAGAAATATATTTGTAACTTTAATTTCAAGTTATATGTCTATATTGTTTGTATCTGAAAAATATATTTGGTCTCTTCTTCTTCCCGAGAACAGTTTTTTGTTCCTGTTCTCGCTGTTGGTGATTTTTGAATTTGCAGGTACCTATGTTTCTTTGAGTGGGTCTGAGGGGGAAGAATAAAAAGAAGATGATAGAGAAGGTTGCCCCTTCCACACCGTTGTCTTGCAATCTTAAAGCAAGTGGTGTGCAGATTAGTAGAGGATTGAAACCTACTGTTGTGGCTGAAGCATCTTCATTAGCCGCCCACCAGGTGTTTGTGAAAATGCCTGAGAGAGTGTCATAAGATGATTCACCAGAAAATGAGTATGCCTCTCTTGGTAACTTTGATTTGAAATCTGTTTCACTGGGTGAAAATGACATTGAATCTGTAAATGTTGAAGATGATGTGTCTTCGGTGGGAGGAGAATCAACACTAGCCGAGTCTGTTGAGGAACCAGCTGAGTTATCCAACTTACTCGAGAAGAACAATCAGACAAAACCCAAAGCATCCTGGTCAAGTCTGTTCAAAGATAAAAGGAATGCTGCTGAAGGTTTTGAGCTGGAAGTCCAGTCGAACTATGTAGACCCACAGATATCTTTTGATGAGGAGGACATTAGCCCTTTGCAAGAAGCTTGCGGCTTTAGTGCCATTGGATATGTCGCTGAGAGGTTCCCCGAAAAGAAAGCTCTTATGGAGGAATGTTATAAGTGGGGAGTCAAGTTCCAATATTCTGTCCATCCAAGCGGCTGGCTCATCTTTAAATTTGAGGATGAGAAGAGTTTAAATCAAGTCATCTCTGGGGGACCATATTTTATTTTTCAGAGGCCCTTGCTTCTCAAGAAAATGCCAGACTTGTTTGACTTTGGTAAAAAGGAACTTAGCCACATTCCGGTATGGATCAAGCTTCACAATCTGCCACTCTAGCTCTGGAACAAAAGAGCACTGAGCAAGATCCTTTCACTAGTAGGCACTCCCATAAGAACAAATCAAGTAATTGCTTCTTTAGGTTCCTTCGCCTATGCTCGGGCTTTGTTTGAGAGTGATGCTTCTAAAGCCTTGGTCCATAATGTTCAACTCACCTTGCCCAATGGAAAGATTTTCGTGCAGCACATTGATTATGAAACGAAGCCCTCTTTTTGCACTCATTGTAATATGATTGGTCAAATTGCAAATTTTTGGAAGGCAAAACTGAGTCAGCCATCCCCCCGGTAGTTCCAAAATTGATTGTTGCTGAGCCAACAATTAGAGATGCAGAGGCAGAATTTGAGCCAGCCACTGTTCCAGACTATGGTTATGTTGATGTGCAAGAGAACTTAGGTGATGATAAAGCTGGTCCAAATCAACATATAGATTCAGACGCTAATACATCCACAAATCCAACTCAAGACCAAGCTGATGAGGAGGGTTTTATCAAAAGTAAAAGCTGGAATAGAAGCAAAAAGGGCAGAAGTCCCTCGGCTGGGCATGACAATGGAAAAGAGAAAGCTAGCAATATGCAGGGGAGAAAAATAATTAATGCAAACTTTGTTGGGAAGATCTCTTCCCATCAAAAAACATGATTATCTCCTCATGGAACATAAGGGGTTTCAACATGCCCCTCAAGCAGATAGCCATGCTTAACAACGTTTAAGGCCAAGGATGTGGACATAGTGGTAATCCTTGAGGCAAAGTTAGACTCTCAATCTGTTGAAAGGCTGAAAAATTCCAGATTTGCAAACTGGAATATGGCAGATAACTTCAGCACCCACCCAGCTGGACACATTGATAAGTGCCCTAAATTAGTTAAAATCATGTTTTAAACGCGGGCACTTATCGTTTGATTTCATAAGTTTTTATTATAAAATTACCCTAAACCTAGTTAAATAGCTCCTAGTGCTTGCATAAATGTCATTCATCATATTTTGGAAGATTAATCCAACATGTTTTAAATTTTGATAGATTCCGTGAATTTCTGGGGCTTCCGTAAACAAAAAGCAAGCAGATCGGGCTGAAGAAAGCAAACAGGGAGGTGCAGAAAGCAAAAGGCCCATCAGAATAGTCCAGGGTGCCTTTTAACTCGCCTGGGCGAGTGAATATAGTAAAAAATGCTCGCCTGGGCGAGTTAAACACCAATTTGGGCCACTTGGGCCACTTGTGACAGCTGGAAACGTGTAAAAAGATATGCAAACTCGCCTGGGCGAGTAAAATAGCCTAAAATGGCTCGCCTGGGCGACCAAAGGCGGCCAGACTTCCCTCTATAAATAGCCAAACACCCCCCAAGGCCAAATCCATCCCTCTCAAACTCTCTCAACTCCATTTTTCTCTCCTTTTTGCTTCTTTTAAGCTTTTTCTTTAGTTTTTGTAGTAAATAGTAGTATTAGGTAGGTTAGGGAAGTGAGAGAAGTGAGATTTAGTGTGGAGACTCTACCGGAAAGAAGCGGTGATGGGGCCCTTCATCAATTCTTCTCTTAAAGAGGTTCTCTCCATGCTTGGTTAGTTTCTCTTATGGATTGGATGTAATCTTCTATCCCTATGTTTCTCTTTTAATTTTATTTATGCATTAATTTCTTCTACTCCTTCTTGGTAATTTATTCCGTACTTAATGCTTGAATCTAATTGATCACTAGGCTCATGAACTAAAATTCTAAGTTTGACTGGGAAGTACTCTTAGGGTTTGAACTGAATAAATTTACTCATTATGTTACGAATCGCTAGGAATAGGGCATACCGTTTTGATTGCATAAAGCACACGATTATAATTCTTAATGTTGGGATATTTATTTCGTATGCGAGACATCGATATTAGGTAAATATTCTTAGAACTTGATTGCGAGGAATCGATTCAAGGTTAACATAGTGTGCATCAATAAGGATAGATAAGGATTATTGTATGGTAATATTAATTGGGGATAAAAGGATATGAATGATGAAATCCAATCCTACACTTTTCCGTAACTTTCCGTAATTTTCCATAACTTTCCATAATTTTCCATAACTTTCCGTAATCATAATTTTTAGTTGTTTTCTTAAAACAAATGAAACTATGCTCAACCTATTTGTACATAACTATTGAACTATTAAATTCCATTTGGATTAACTGAGTAAGCTCAAGTCCCTGTGGAGACGAACTTTTATAAATTTTGTAACTTACAACGACAATTGGTACGCTTGCCAAAAAGTCCTAACACACATCATTATTCTCTGGAAAGGGGATCGAGTATCCTTAGAGATTTTGGACTCTAACCCTCAAGCCATGAACTGCAAGTTGGGCTGTAAAATTTCAGGGGAGAAATTCTGGATATCCTTTGTCTATGGCATGCACTCCATTGGCGCTAGGAGAGATCTTTGGAACTCTCTTCATCTGTTTGAACCTATTCCAGCCGAGCCTTGGTTAATTATGGGGGACTTCAACAGTGTGTTGTCCCCAAATGACCGCTTAAACGGATCTCCCATCACTGCTTATGAGATGCAGGACTTCTCTAATTGTTGTTCTGAATTGAGGCTTCATGAGCTAAATTGCAACGGGCAATTTTATACTTGGACCAATGGGAGAACTTGGAGCAAGATTGATAGAGTGTTGTGTAACCTCGACTGGACTTCTAAATTCCAACACTCATTTTCCTTAGTGCTGAAGATGGAATCTGTTTCGGACCATGCAACTTTGGTGGTGAACACTACCCCCTCTATTACCCGTGGCAAATCTGCGTTCAATTTCAGCAATGCGCTGGCAGATCATCCAGATTTCCTTCCTTTTGTCTCTTTCCACTGGGCAAAGAAGTGGCAGGCCACAAGATGTATCAGGTGTGCAAAAAGCTGAAAGTGATGAAACATGATTTAAAAGATCTCTTCAAAAGGGATTTCAGCTCTATTTCGGCCGGTGTGGATGAGGCTGAAAAAGCCTACAATGAAAAGCTTCTCCAGCTTTCTTTTAACCCGAATAATAGCTCACTTAGAAGAAGTGTGGCAATGCTGCGGAATGCTGCTTGTAATCTTAGAATTGCTGAATCAAGATCTCTTGCTCAACTTTCCAAACACAAGTATCAAATCCAGGCGGATAGAAGCTCCAAGTTCTTTCACTCTCTGATTAACAAGAAAAAGAACTCCAGATTTATTGCAGCCATTTACAATCAGGAGAATCAGCTCACTTCGTCTATGGCTGAGATCGGAAATGAATTTGTTTCCCATTTTCAGCTTTTGTTGGGTTCACGGCCTAACACTCTACCTCCATCCAGAGAAGTGTGCTTGAGGGGTCCTTTAGTAACCGACGTATGGTATGCTGCTCTCCTAAAGCCCATGACCAGAAGTGAAGTTTGGGACATTGTGTCTAACATGGATGATAATAAATCTCCTGGGCCGGATGGGTACAGTGCCCTGTTTTTTAAAAAAGCCTGGCAGATTATTGGATAGTACATCTTTGGTGCGATTGCGGAATTCTTCTCTTCGGGTAAAATGCTGAAGCAGATTAATCATGCGTTCATCGCTTTGATTCCCAAGTGTGAGAATGCCAACAGAGTTAACATGTACATGCCCATCTCTTGCTGTAATATTATCTACAAGATTATAGCAAAGATTTTGGCTAACCGCTTGGTCCCGGTTCTAGAAAATATCATCGATTCTTCCCAAGCAGCTTTTGTGAAGCACAAGAATATGGCGGATAATGTATTCTTGGTGCAGGAACTTCTTAGGAAGTACGCTAGGAAGAGGGTTTCTCCTAGATGCATGCTCAAAGTTGACTTGCATAAAGCTTACGACTCCGTATCATGGGACTTCTTGGACTGGATGCTGTTAAATCTTGGCTTCCCTGTCCAATTCTGCCATTGGATCATGGAGTGTGTATCCTCGACATCATATAGCATATCTCTTAATGGAACAATCCATGGGCACTTTGAAGGTCGTAGGGGACTCCGACAAGGCGATCCTCTCTCGCCATATTTATTTGTGTTATGCATGGAATACTTGTCACGGGACCTTAAGAAGCTACACAACAACAGTGTGTTTAATTTCCACCTCTCATGTTCAGCCCAGAAGATAACACATCTGGCATTTGCAGATGATATCATGTTGTTTGCTAGGGGAGACTTGGACTCGGTTACAACAATTTTCTCCAAGCTGGAAAATTTCTGCAGCATCTCGGGCCTCAATATAAGTGCTGGAAAATCTGAAATCTTCTCGGCTGGAGTGGACAGCCTTTTATTAGCAGATTTTCACTCCTTGACAGGCTTTGGTTCTGGTTCTTTTTCGGTAAGATACTTAGGTATCCCTCTTATGGCTTCAAGGCTGAATGTGTGCCATTATTCTCCTCTCCTGAACCAGATTGGGGACATTATTTAGAGCTGGAACCGTAAATCCATTTCGTTTCCGGGGAGATTGGAGCTTATCCGGTCAGTCATATTCGGCATTGTCAATTTCTGGTTGGGAATGTTTCCATTGCCCATCAGTTATTGATAGGATAAATGCGCTCTGTAGGAATTTCTTGTGGGGTAAATCAGAGTTTGGAAAGAAGAAACCCCTGGTGGCTTGGAGAACCGTTTGTTTACCTAAAGAGAAGGGTGGCTTGGGGCTGCATTGTCTCAAGAGTTGGAACCATGCCCTTCTAGCCCACTCCTTGTGGGACTTTATCAACAAGAAAGACACCTTGTGGGTAAAGTGGTGAACCACTTTTATTTCAAAGAGAACTCTGTTTGGTTTTTTCAGCCAGCCAAGTCAGGTTCAGCTCTTATCAAACAATTATGTTCCAAATGGAACATAATTGTTTCAAAAGAGGACAGCTGCTCTCAAGCTGAAGTGTTGTTCACCTCTTGGACCAAAGAGGGCAAATTCGTGGCAGGCTTGGCCTATAATTATTTCTGCAATCCAGGCAACAAGGTCCACTGGTTCAAGGTGGCGTGGAACCCCGGTATCCCACCAACGGAAGCATTTTTTCTTTGGCTAGCTGCAAATGGCAGATTACTCACTTTGGATCAGGCACCTTTTTTACAAAAAAGGACTGTTTGCCCATTTTGTAAAAGGGAGGATGAATGCCATGACCTTCTTTTTTTTAGGTGTAGGATTACTATGCGGATATGGAGCAATATCAGGGACTGGACCAGATTTCCCAGGAGTTATATCTCACTGAAGGTAGCCATGAATGGCATCATTCACAAGCGGGCTACATCGGGGATTGCTGGGAAAATTCGTTGCTTGGCTCTTGCCACCTCAATTTTTTGTATATGGATGTGTAGAAACTGCATTTTGTTTGATGATTATGTCTTTAATTATGCTGATTTACTTGAGAAAATCAGATTCTGTGTTCTTAGGATGGCACATTTGTTACACTTGTATTAGTAAATTTGTTTGCTTAGATTAGTTAGTCTGTATGATCTAACTACTGCTTATTTGCTTCTTTTGGCAAGTGTATCAGACTCATTTTTATTTGTTTATCTGGGGAATGCCCTATGTATCTTGTAAGTATCTTTGGAATATATAGATTTACCTATTTTCCAAAAAAAAAGAAAGAGCTCTCAGTCGAGCTCTCAGTCAGAATCAAGAAAGAGCTCTCAGTCAAAAACGCTCTCTTCTCTCTCCTAGGACCACGGATTGCAACCTCCTCCCTTGGGAGATTCCCTGTGGCTTTGCCACCGTTGGAGGTTCCTTCATTCCTTGGGAGAAAGCGCTCTCTTTTGCTGGTCCGTGGCTTTTATGGCTCTAGTGGCGGTCTCGATCATTTATGGTAGTGGAATCCACGCGGCCACCTTATTCCCGCCGAAGAATTTATTGTGGATGTGGGTGAGTGGATTTAGCGGTCTAATAGCGTGGAGGCTTCTTTATTGGGGGAACCCACTTTTACTGAAGCAGTGCTAATGGGAAATATTTGAAATCACAGCTTGGCTTTTGGGTTCTCATGTTCGCGACTGAAGGAAGGTGGAGGCTGCTCGAGTTTTCTCCTCTTTCTTTTTCGTAAAGGAAGTTCAGGCGTTGTTCACTTTTTCCTCCATTCCCAAGAGATGGGTGGCCCGTGAAGACTTCAATTGAGACGCTTAAGCTTTCCATTTTTGTGTTTGGGTTGTATTCAGAAACATGATTTGTAATAATTTTATTTTTATTGCTTGTATTCTGTATTGATTTCTGGTTGTAAGAAGCTTCTGGAGTGCAGTTCTCTCGCGAAGCACTGTTCATGTTGAACGTCGGGTGAGTTTTTTCTTTTCCCTGTTCTCATTTGATTGGTCTCTTCATCTTTTTGGGAGAACTTTTCCTGGTTGTTCTCCTTTGTAAGATTGGTCTTTCTTCTTCTCCAAAAGGACAGCTTCCTGGTCTGTTCTTTATGGGTTGGGTTGGTATCGTACAGGTTTCTCCATTTATCAGAAGCTTCATCCATGGTAGATTAATTTCTGCTATATGGGAAAGTCGAAGAAGAAAGGGGGAAAGGCTGGGTCGGCGACACCTTTGCCCGAAAAAGGGGAGGGCGAAAAATGTTGATATGAGGGAAGGGCAAGGTTCCATTGCAGCGGGTGAAGGTTCTTTTTCACATGCCTACTAAGTGTTCAACATATTGTCTGAGAGCAAATCACAAGCTGATACCTCAGTTAATGACTTGATCTCCTTGGGTAATTTTGACACCAAATTAGCATCCACAGATAATGAAGATTCAGAATCAGTAAAGGAGGAAGATTATGCCTCGTCTATGGGTAACGGTGAAGAGCCATCAAGGGAAGAAGATGAACAAGTTGTGTTGAATCACGGTTTACCCAAAAAAGAAAATGAGGCTAAAGTTGCTTGGGTTAGCCTTTTTAAAGATAATCGTAAGGAAGATGAAGGTATTGAGCTAAGCATTAAGGCTGATTGTGCTGAATCTGAGGTTTACCTCAAGGATGAAGATGTTAGCTCACTAATTGAGATTTGGGGCTTCAGTGCCATTGGCTATGTTGCAAGGAGGTTTCCTGGAAAAAAAGCACTCTTGAATGAATGCAACAAGTGGGGAGTTCAGTACAAGTACTTGGTACACTGCAGTGGCTAGCTAGTTTTTGAATTCAAGACTGAGGAGGACTTGAATAGGTTTCTTTTTGGGGGTCCTTATTTCATTTTTAATAGACCTCTATTGTTGAAAAAAATGCCAAATTTGTTTACTTTTGGCAGTGAAGAGCTAAGTCATATTCCAGTTTGGGTTAAGCTTCACAACCTTCCACCCCAACTCTGGAATAAGAATTCTTTGAGCAAGATTCTGTCCCCTGTGGGTACGCCAATTAGAACGGATAAGGTGACAGCTATCCGGGGATCCATATCTTTTGCTCGCACCTTGGTGGAAGTAGATGCATCTAAAGAGCTAGTTCAAGAAGTTAAACTCTTTTTTCCAGATGGCACTCCTTTCATTCAAAAGGTGGAATTCGAAACCAAGCCCATATACTGTTGTTCCTACAAAATGGTTGGGCACTCCTCAGCCAAGTGCAAGGTATTGACGCATCTAGTTGAACAAGCTGTATCCAATGTGCATATGAATCATGTATAGCCTATTAGTATGCCTACACCTAGTTCGAAAGAAACTTCCCAAAATGATAATCAGGCCGTGAAGGAAATTACAGCGGAGAAATCAGAAAGTGGTGATAAAACAGTTCGGGTTTATGAGGAGCATTCGAATGTTCAACATGATAATAACTCTCTCGGGGATAAGAAGGATGGTGAAGGTCCTTCCGACTCTATTTGGGGCAAGTCTATATTGGTGGGTGATGCTAATAGCCTAGAAATGGAGGATGAGAATGCTGGCTTCATTGAACGTAAGAGTCGCAACCGCAATAAATCAACTAGAAGCCCCTCAATTGGGCGTGGGAATGATGGTCAAAAGAAGGGTAGTGGAGAAAGGCGCAAGGATTCCAAAGCTACTATTGTTGGGGAGAGATTCCCCTGTAAAAAACCATGATTTTAGTTTCTTGGAATCTTAGGGGTTTCAACATGCCCCTTAAGCATAATGCTATGCTTAATTTTTTGAAAACCAAGGATGTAGATGTTGTTGCCATCCTTGAGTCTAAGTTGAACATCGCTTCTATTAATTCTTTGATGAAAAGTAAGTTTTCTAGCTGGAGGTTTTCTCATAACTTCAATTGCCATGAAGCTGGTCGCATTATTTTGATGTGGAAAGATGACCGTGTTTCTATTGACATTCTTGATGTTGCTACCCAAGTTATCCATTGTAAGATTTATTGCAAGATAACTAGAAATTCTTTTTGTGCTTCTTTCGTTTATGGTCTGCACTCCATTAGTGCTCGCAGACCACTTTGGAAATCGCTTCTAGATTATGAGCAAGTAGTGGCTGGCCTGTGGATTATTTTGGGAGATTTTAATAGTGTTCTAAGCCCGGAGGATCGCATTCATGGGACATCGATCTCTGACTATGAGATGGCAGATTTTAGACAGTATTGTTCGGACCTCGGCCTACAAGAGATGAAAACTTGTGGCCCTAAGTATACTTGGACGAACGGCTGTACTTGGAGTAAAATTGACAGAGCTCTTTGCAATGCGCACAGGACAGCTTCCTTTAGACAATCTTTTACTTTAGTGTCCAGTGTTATGTCTGTTTCAGATCATGCTTCCCTTATTGTTAATATGGAGCCCGCAAGCCAATAAGCACAAGAAGCAAGTGATCTTTAATGAATGAGATTTAGTGTGGCTTCATTTAAGGAAGGATAGATTTCCTCATGAAAGGAAATCCAAGCTCCAACCTAGAGGAGATGGACCTTTCAAGATTCTAAAAAGGATCAACAACAATGCTTACAAACTTGAATTGCCTAGTGCGTATAGTGTGAGTAATACTTTCAATGTTTGTGATCTTTCTTTGTATGACGTAGGTACAAGTGAGGATGCAAACTTGAGGACAAGTTCTTTTCAAGAAAGAGGGGATGATGGAGGTTCATGGCAAGCTAAAGGTCTAGAAGGAGAGCTTGAAGCACTTCCTTTGGTGAACTTTAAAGGACCAATGACAAGAGTTAGGACTCAAGCACTTCAAGACCACATTCAAGCTAACTCGGGAAAACATGAAGATGCACACCAACTCAAGGATGACAAGATTTGGATTTTGATGTCTCAAGTCCAATTTAATTCAATAAATTCCAGCACTTGTTAGAAGAAATTCAGTACAAACACTTGTAAATAGTTTTCCACTATTTTAATCAATTATCTTTGGTCTGGAATCGATTACCAGCATTTCAGTTTCACACAGAAACAAGATTTGACTGTTTTAATTGTTTAAATTGCATCTGTAATCGATTAAAACAAGACTTGATTGTTTTAATTGATTACGAGACATTTGTAATTGATTACATAAGCCTGAAAATTGTAAATAACTCTGTTTTAATCGATTACAAGTGCGGATTAATCGATTATTTCGGTCTAAAACTGCACTGCACATGTTGGGGAAGCCAAAAGTCACTTTAGGAAAGGTTGCACTTCAAGCTTCATTTGGGCTTCATTTCAATTTGCATTTTCCTTACATTTAGTGACATTTAACTTGTAATTTCGTGGCATATATAAGGTGACAAAACTGAATGTAACTAGCTTTGGTTCATTAATACAATTCTGAAAATTGTTGTGAGAGTTTCTCTCTTGTTCTTGTTCAAGAACTTCTTGAGTCTTATCAATGGCTTCCCAATGCTATTGTGGTGATTCTTTCTAGACTTATTGGAGAGTTTCTTCATGGTGTCTTCACCTTCATCCCTAACCTTTCTTCCACCTTCCATTTCTGCAATTATAAACCTCTAAGCAACCCCAATTCCAAGAAGTGTTGGAAACTTGTGTGTTCTTGAAGTTTGCTTAAAGAGTGAGTTCTATTGCAAGGTAGATTTGGGAAAACTAATGGCTATGGGTTCAGCCGTTTACATCAAGACATGCTTATCCGCCCTCTATGTTAGACTTGCTACAGGAGCATGGACGTCATCAGTGAATCTCTCCTTACCAACAACATATGTATTACGTCTGGTTATTCTAATTGGTGTAACCACCTTATTTCCTAATATCTCTCCATTTATCTACTAGTTGTTATTTATCTACAAGTAACAACATATCTATAAGATACACATTATCTTCTATTTAAATTATATAACTGTTTGCTATTATTTGTTTTCTTATCAACATATTACTAACAAACAAAGGCCCATAGTCCATACTTCACGCTATAAATACAGATTCTCTCTAAACCTTTACTAAGCTCATATGAGATAATAATCCACTTACTATTCACTTCCTAGACTTCACTGTCCACCAACGGTGGACACATCTCCGAGGCATCCTCAGAAACCTTTTATACACTGACACACTCAGTTGTTTTTCTATAATTTGTGTACTTACTTGAGCGTCAGAGTCATTTCATTTGTTTTGCAATCCCCCTTTTTAACAAGATTGACTCACTATTCAACTTGCAGAATCTAGAACTTACCAGATCCCGTTCAACTCACACGTAGAATTTTCAAATTTTGGTAAGAATATTTAGTAATAATAATTACTCAAACATAAAAATTTATATTTTATTTGTTTTACTTCGGTGAGCAACCAAGTGGCCTAACTTGAACCTTTGTTTAGTTAGTTGTAGATACAATTTAGATTTTTACTAATGAAATAAATTAAAATTAGAATTATTTATAACCACACAAAGGCACAAGCCAACGTAACCATATCTCATCCTCGTCCATTCGATCTCTCCCTGATATGCGGTAAACACCAGCCCTTTGAGTTTCAAAAATCTTTTCTTCTAAAGCACTCTATTCACCATTTTCAAATCAAGAAATTAAGCTAGCTTTCTTTCGACTCTCTTGGGAGCTTGCTTAGGGCTTTAGGAGGCTTGGGTGGAGCAACTCATCACCTCTTTTTCTCCTCTCTTCGCATAGTTCAACTTGGGGTAAGGTTTTTTTTTTTTTTTTTTTTTTTTAAAGAGCTAAAGAAAATAACTTTATTAATTACTAGTTTAAAAGCGCAAGACGTGCCATTAACTGTTTCATCACAGGAGCACAAAACATATGTTTCAATTGCAAAACAGGTACCCAGAAACTCACTCAACATATAATACAGATGCCTTCCAACAATGGCGCTATTCCAACTTCACAGATCAACGATAATGCTAACTAGACACTCTGTATTCATACTTCTCCAGCCAAATTAATTGTTTTGCTTCTAACCATGAAGTCACCTCCACTACTTTATAATTAATAAATTATAATACATGATAAACAATTACAATCTCTGCACTGAGCACACGTGTACTTTTGCCACTGATTTCCCTTTATCTCTCTTTAATTTGCTGAGATAGTTTGTGTTTAAAAGCCTATTCCATGGAAATTTAGCATTTTTTGAGCAGTTAATTATGCGTAAGTCTCTTTAGTAATATATAAAAGGAAGGGACTGGGATTTTTGATAAGTTGTTGTGTGTTGGTTAATTCAGAAATTCGGAAGTGGGAATTGATGGTGGCTCTGAGCTTGCAGGGTATGCATGCAAGTCCTGCCCAAACCCAACACCCACCATTGCGTAGTGGAAGAGCAGCTGGAGTCACCAGGATTCGGTGTGGGATAGCTGAGCCATCTGGTGAACCTGCTCCTTTAGGACAAAAGACGCGGTACAATGACGGCATTTTTGAGAAGGCCTTCATGACTCTCTTCGCGCGTAAGATGGAGAAATTTGCAGATCCACCAGCAGGAAAAGCTAGAGAGAATAAGGGTTGGTGGGATTGGGGTTATGACTATGAGAGTTTCGTGGATGTGTCAAGGAGGGTAATGCAGCGTAGGTCTCGTATCCAGCAACAACAAGTGGTTCGAGAGGTTCTCCTGTCTATGCTTCCTCCAGGTGCGCCTGCCCAGGTGGATCATTTTTACTGATCTATTGCGTCCCTGCTTTTAATTTCTAATTTATGATGGTCAATAGTTAATATGGAAAATGATAAAGATGAGTTGGTGGCTAACTTGTGAACATATAATAAATAGATATGCCTGTATCTGTGTGCAATTTGAGTCTTTTACCGCATGTATTGAATTGAATTAGCTATGTTATTGCAGTTCCGGAAATTGTTTCCGCCAACAAAATGGGCTGCAGAGTTTAATGCTGCATTGACAGTGCCTTTCTTCGACTGGTTAGTTGGGCCATCTGAGGTAATTTTATATTTGAACATTGTAGTTTATATTGCTATACCTTGATTTGAAGTTTTCTTTTACCTCATAGCGGCTTTGGTTTACCAAAAAATGCCTACACACGCTATGCAGTTTGGATTAATTATAATCGCTTTACTTGTTTTGCTTGACATTTTTCACATTACATTGCATCCTCCAGGGAAGCAAAATACTTGCAATGTTTGCCAAGGAAAAAAATCAAACTGTATAAATATGTGCTAAATTGTTAATTATAAAGTGACATCCAGAAACATGTGTTTTTTTAACCTCTTTTCAGTAACTTAGTGCAGTCAAAGGAACCACATTTCAGATTATCTAGTGATTCTATCATGCATATCTAAATTTCCCCGTGATATGTAATATTGCCCAAACGCTTCTCTTTTGTGCAATTTTGTAGATTTGCAGAACTGAATCACAAGATGTTAGAGTAAATTACAACTAACTTCCTTTAGGTTTTAAGTAATTTTCAACTCTCATACATAAAAGTTATTTTGTAAAATTCTCTATAAATCTTAACATCTTATATGAACAATTGGAAGTAAATAAAGACACCTTGCAAGTAACTTAACATTCTTGTTTGAACCTACACACTTTCCAGGTTAGTGTGGCACGTCAGTGAATAAAATTAAACGTTTTTCATTCTTACTCAAACATAACAGGATTTGTTGTCTAATAAAAACTTTATTTATGAATATGATGATCGGAAAATGGCTGAAATATTAATGGAGTTATTGATTTTTTACCCTTTATTTTCTGCTATACTACTTAGTGTTGTCGTTGATATTTAGATTCTTGAGATGCACTAGGTTGTGGAAGTAGAGATAAATGGAGTGAAGCAAAAAAGTGGCGTGCATATAAAGAAGTGCAGGTAGATTTCATGTCTTTGAAATTGGTAATTGAACATATACGCAAAGTCATCTGTATTTGAATTCAAACATGTAGATATTTGATTCATCTTTGGGGCCTTGAACCCCTTTATATCAACCAAAAATAAAAATAAAAATCATCTTTGTATGAGCAATCAATTGAAGCAGGGAGACCTGAAAAAGGACGATTAATAGCTACTATTTATTTTGAAATTTACTTACATTAATTAAGGCCGTTGTAACAATTTCACCATTTTTCCATTGTTTCATTGATATTTATTCTTGTGAAGGTACCTAGAGAATAGTGGCTGTGTTGGAATGTGTGTCAATATGTGCAAGATTCCTACCCAAGATTTTTTCACTAATGAATTTGGACTTCCGTTAACAATGACTCCTAGTATGTCTTCTTGCTATTACTAGTCAAAAATTAAGGTCTACATTCCTGATTACATATATGACTTACCCAAAAAGATTATTGGATTACTATTATTTTTTAATTTAAAAAATAATTTAAATCATTTTAAACTTTTATTCACCTGTATCTGAACTTAATCTTAGATTTTGAAGACATGAGTTGTGATATGGTGTATGGCCAAGCCCCAACTGCATTTGAAGAGGATCCTGTTTCAAAACAACCTTGCTATGCGGATATATGTAAGTATGAGCCCCTGTTGTTCAATGAATCAAATAAAAAAAATTCATATGTTAACAAGGTGATAACACTTTCAGGTTCTATGGCAAAACCAAGCTCTAGTGTGTGTCCTAAACTACAGGCATGAGAAGGCATTCCTTTCGGATTTAATTTTCCATTGCATAATTAATGTCTAGTAAGCTTTTTTTTTTTTTTTTAATCAGCAAAGATAAGTATATATATTAATATGTGGTGGGTACAAAGGGTATCTAAATCTATATACATGTCTAGTAAGCTTCTAATTCGACCCGAGGTGCTCTTACCGGTCTAGCTTCAGAAAATTTCATTTTTCATGTGTAATAATATTAATACCAGCCTTGTTAGGCTTTTACTTCTTTCATAGAGTCATTACATTCACAAATGAGAGAACATTGTCTACAAATACTTCATGTAAATTTGTAATTATAGTGTCAAATATCAGTATTGCCAGATTGTACAATTCTTTTATGCGAAAACTAACGCCCAAACTACGTGGCTAATATTAGTTAATTAAAAAACATCTATATTGCACTATTATTTGTACTAAAATTTGGGATATATTTAAAAGAAAAATATCTTCAACGGTAATTAAGGAAAATGTTTCTTTCCTCTTCAATGCTTGTTTAGGATGTGTCTCCCACATTCTTGAGTTTCATGCAAATATGGAGAAAAAGTTGTTCTAAAATGAGGATTGACTTAAATTGAGTCACACAATAACCATTCTACCTTCATATAGACCATAAGCATAACGAGCCTAATGAACTAACTCTTCTAGAAAGTTACAATTGACAATTGCATAACAATATAATGATTATTAAATCTATAGTTAGTGACGTCAGATGACACTTACATAAAGTGGTAATTGTACTACATAGAGATACATGTTTATTTTGTGCATACTCCACTCTCTTCTTCACACATTGACTTCAGCGTCAAAGTATTTTCAACTGACCACTAGTGTTGCTCAACTCCGCATGATGCAGCATTTCTTCATTTGAGATCATAGTGCTCTTCTAGGACTCTTGCTTGTGCCAGAGACTTCCTTTGTATTTGTGGCCTTTGTCGGCCAAAGTAGCATAAGGGTGCAATTTTTTTCTTTCTAATTTAGCATTTAGGAATAAGTTTCAAATTAGTATTTGGATAGGAATACAAAAGTCGTAATATTTATTACTATAATTTTTTTACAGTTGGAATATATTTTATGATTTCAATTTTTTTAAATAATAAATTTTTTTATTGAAGTGATAAATGAATTTAGGACTCCAATTTTTTTCAAATATATCTTTTAAAAAAAATTTAAATAATTTTTCATAAATAAATGTATGTTTTATTTTTATAATTTTATTTAATATTTTCTATATTTTTACTAATTTTAAGGAATATTATTTTTTATGTAAATTAAAAATAATAAAAAATACTTACAATTTAAATAAAAATATTAAAATATATTTTGTTTAACAAAAATATTAAAATGTTTTCTTATTAATATTAACTTATAACTTATCAAACAATATTAATTTTTAAATAAATTTAACAATTTTTTTAACATAATGTTAAACAAAAAAAAAGCAGAATAATATATTTTTTAAAAAATTAAAGAAGTCGTATAACCTTCCAACACTTTGAAGTCGGACAAAAGGGTATGGCTTCTGTTTGAAATAAAAATAATAATAAAACATAAAATAATTGTATCTCAACTTACAATTTAAAAAAAAAAGTACTAATATTAACAAATAATATTAAATTATAATTTATCAAATAAATTTAAAAAATTAATATTATTTGATAAATTATAAGTTAATACTAATAACAAAATATTTTAAATAAAATACATTTTAATATTTTATTTAAATTTAATTCATTTACATTATTTGTTAATTTATAAAACAAATAATAATTCTTAACATTAGTAAAAAAAATATAAAAATATATTAAATAAAACAATATACAAAAATATAAAAAAAATGTTAAATAAAAAAATATAAAAAATATTAAATAAAACTAAAAAAAATAAAACATACATTTTATTTATTAAATAATTAAATTAAAAAATTATTTACAATTTTTTAAAAAAATATATGCAAAAAAAATTGAAGTCGTAAATAAATTTACGACTTCAATAAAAAAAATAAAAAAAATTATGTTTTATAACTTTAAAGTTGAAAAAAAATTAAACTCCTACAATTTTAGAGTCGTATTTAAAAAAATTTGAAGCTGTAGAATATTTTACAACTTCAATGTAAAAAAAAAGTTGTAACAGATGTTAAGACTTTTAATTCAGAAGTCGTAACATCTGTTACGACTTATCCCTATCGAGGTATTAATTTGAATTTACCCTGAAATGGTAAATTAAAAAAAATGCACCCTTCTAGTACTTTCGTTGAATTTGTCATTGCATATTAGCACTATTTATGGGAATGACAATATGGTCTTTACATATATCCTTATTCCACAATGGTTCACACAAGAAAGAATACTCCATAAAAACCTAGGGCTAACCTCATTCCTTCCTTGAAGTGCTAGCAAGTCAATGAACCAGAGATGTTAGAGAATTGTCTCTAATAGACTTAGCCACTTATTGGTCCCCGACAACCTCCAATTTATGGTGTAGAACACGAAATGTGATTTAGCTCTAGCAGTGTAAGAGAGAGATTGTGAAGAATTGGAGGGAGAGAGAGAGAGAGAGAGAGAAAGTTTTAGAATACTGTGTTAGAGTCAAGTGGAGCTCAAGAGGATCAAGAAGCTGAGTCTTTTAGGCAATAAAGTGTTTAGGCTTTTTACATGCCAATTCAATTGATTGGTAGATGTAATTTGTATATGTTTAATATGAGACTTCCTATGATCCATTGCATAAAGCTCATTTATATTTTTGAATTCATGTTTTCAAAAAAGCATAAGTTTTGTGAAGAAGTTTTTTCTAAAACATAAAATCTTCATGATTGCATAAAAAGCTAAGTGTTCCCAGTTTCAAGTTTTAGAAAAATATTTTCTCATTAGTTTAATCGATTACCAGCTAGTGGTAATCTATTACTTGAGATTGAAGAACACTTTAATCGATTACACAACACAAAATCACAGAATGGACTTCCTGTGATAATCGATTACGACATGGTGGTAATCGATTACTTGGCAATGTTTTTAAACAAAGACTTCCTGTGATAATCGATTATATTATGAGTTAATTGATTACATTGTTCATAAGTTTTTTCCAGAAAACTCAAGAACACTTTAATCGATTAAATGAGTCAATTAATCGATTATTGATGGTTACAATAGTTTTCTATAAATAGATGTTGAGTGTTTTAACAAAGAAATAATCATGAAATATCAAAGAATTTTCATAAGCTTTATGAAGAGAGAAAAGATACAAAGTGCTATTCTGTGTTAGTCCCTCAAATTCTCAAGCTTCAAGATTCCTTAAGAGGATTTATGTTTGGGCAAAGTTTCTAAAGAAGATTTTGGACAAAAAGTTCTACGATAGTTTTCTTTCAATCTTGATTCCAGTTTGGTAATCTTTTGCATACATCTGTTGTGGATCATCAGGTGGTTTCTCTCCATACAACTTGTTTGTAATTTCTTTTTAGAATTTATGTTTGTATTACTATAGCAATAGTCTTTCTTAAAGCTTGTCTAGAATAGGTGTTTCTAGAGGAAAGAGTAGAGAAGGATTTTCTCTATGTCTTGATCACTAAGAGTCTAAGTGAGTTAGATGTCTTGTTCTTGATCTGGGTCTGATTGAGAGTGATTGTCTGAGCTTGTAAAAAATAGATTGTTAATAGTGGAACTCTAATTAGTTGGTTAGAAGAACTGGATGTAGCTTCTCTAGGTTGAGAAGTGAACCAGTATAAATCTTGGTATCGACTACTTCTTCTTTATCTGTTCTTGTGGTTATTAATTGTCATTGATTGGTGTAATCTTTCACATTCAACAAAAAATATTTTGGTTGCATTCTTTAAAGATTGGTGTTTGATTGACTAAAAATGTTCTTGGATTGTTTTGTGATATGATCTTTTTAACTCTGATTGTTTAAGAAATTTTTAATTGGCCAAGAACAACCTATTCACCCCTTTTTGGTTCTAGTGTGTTGTTCATACTATTTTCATACTCATGGTATTAAATTATGTTCACCCCCCACCCCCCAAAAAAATATGTTCTCAAGGTACATATTTATAGTGTTTGCTGTAACGACCCGCCTCGTCGCTACTATATCACTAACTCTAATCGTGCAATTTCATATTTTAATAAAAAAACTTCGTTAATTTGATTATGAAAATGAGAGTAATTTTTTTGCAATAATACAATCATCGTACATACGATACAATTACAATAATTGAATACATATGTATACATATACTAAATCAGTACTCATCATTCACGTGTTTAGAACTTAATTTAGTTTTACATGTATATACATCCGGAATTACATATCCAACAAAAAGCCAAAGAACTAACTAAGAAAGAGTTGATTAACAAAAGATAACTCTTTCTCCAAAAAGAAATCCAACGTCATCACGTCGGCTTGACAGCTCCAACTAAAAAGAAGATCTCTCTCCAAGGTCACCTATTGCTGCTCATCTGCTCACACGAACGAAAGTTCGCGATCATCACAGGTACCAACCACACGGTACAACAAATGCAAGGGTGAGTTTATTATATAAAACCAACAAGTAATAGATAATAGTAGTTAGAGAAGGCAATCCAAAACATCATAATATCATCACAACACCTAATCATTTCATCACGCAACAAACAGGGACAATCATCCAAATACATTCCACAATCAACCTATAATGCTTAGAATGATACATGCTCTTGACTCATCTCTCAGCATGCAATGTGGTACCATCTCGAAAATAGTCCAACACAGGGAGATGACGCAGCAGGATGTCAGGGTCACTCTGTCGTGCATAGGCCGCTCCCTCCCACTGGTGATCAGCCATGGGTCTCAGTAAAGGAGTTCCAAACAGTTGTGCCCCCCTAGTACCTCCGTACTCTATAGCCAATCATCCTATTTCCGTAAAACAAATGAAGTATGTCACATGGGCATCATCAATGCATGACCTGGCCAGGACCAAATCCTTCCTCGCAAGGGTGACCCGCCATGCACCCCCATGTACATACATACCGCCCCAACATGGGCTCACCGATGCACTGACCGTGGCTAGGAACACATTCTTCCTCGCAAGGGTAACCAACCGGTCACTGCATCCCACGTGTACATACACAGCATATAGCCGTGGGCACCATCAATGTATGACCTGGCTAGGAACAAATCCTTCCTCGCAAGGGTAACTCGTCATACACCCCATGGGTATCCATGTATATCCACATCACACAATGACAATCACGGGCACCATCAATGCATGACCCGGCTAGGAACACATCCTTCCTCGCAAGGGTAACCAGTTATGCACCCCCATAGGTGTCATTATATATCCATATCACATAATGACATTATTAGCATCAACATAATCTCTTATCAATGTCATTATCAATATCCACATCACATCATCTAATTTCATCATCATACATATCAAAGTCATCTCATTTCAACATCATCAACTACATCAACGTTATTTCATTTGTACATCATCAAACACATCATCATTATCTCATTCAATCATCATCAACATATCAATAACATCTCATTTCAACATTATCAATGACATCAACATCACCTCATCCATCCACAATCCATATTACCACGAGACTGGTATTTTAGGAAAATTCTAAATTAAAGAGGAGGACTACAATAAAGAAAACACACTCTTATGCCCATTTAATGATTTAATAAAGAATTAAATAGAAAAACATATTATAAAATTTTGGGAAGAGTCTCCTCTGTAATTAAGACTTTCCCAAAAATCCAATCATCACAATAATAATATCATTCACAGTTTTATCCATCAACAAGCCAATTCATCGCATCCCATTAGTTAAAAATACAGTTTTTTCTTGAAAACGAGCACACACAGGAACAAACACACATCAATCATAAATACATCGTATCCCATTAGTTAAAAACGTACTTTTTCTTGAAAACCAGCACACAGCAGGGACAGACAGATATCTTCATAGTTGGACTCTCTGGCCCCCAACTATGCCATCTAAACTATTACCAACATAATAAACTCCCATTACCTATCTATATTTCTCTGTTAGTTCCTTGAAACGTCATTTTGGGATCTTTCAAGTTCACATGCTTTGGCTCAAACGTAGAGCTCTATATACCAAATTGAAGATAATTTAGTATAGATTTCAAAAATAAGGCTAAGGTTAGCATTCGGGGTCAAATACCCACTCAAATTTAAAAAGAGACTAAAATGGTGGTTTGAGAGTCCACATTAAAAGACATCATTTTGAAATTCAGATCACACCAATGTGACCAGGGTTCAACAAGGATCACAGAAATGATATCAGTTTCATAAAAATGAGACTTTTACAACATCTCATTTTCAAAGGGTTTTTCAAAGGAAGTATATAAATAGCCAATAACGGTACCCGAATCACAAGAGATATCAAGAGAGGCTTAAACTAGCTAGAAGAAGACAAAAGAAACTAAGATTACCTCAAGGAAATCAAGAAAGGAGGATTGGGAGCTCTGTTCTCTACCGAAACTTCGAGAAGAGTTTCGAAGATTCCGCTCCAATTAAAGGGTTCATCTCCGTGCAGTGGTCTCGTGGCAAGCAACGGCGATCCGTGGTGGTCTCCGATGGTCTTGGGTGGTGGAGGGTGATGGTGGGAGGTTGGGGAAGGTTTGTGGGAGACAAAAACCTCCATTTTCGTGACTTGGAAGCTTAAATACGTATTCAGCACCGCCTCCACTCACCCAGGCGAGAAAAATTGCCTGCTAAATTCGCCTGGCCGAGCTGACCAGATTCTAGAATTTTCTGCTTTAGTGAAAAATTAATTTCTCACCTTCCAGACATTATCTTAACAATCCCAATGGTCAAACGTTACATATATGGATTATTAACCTATTTTTAAATTTTGAAGGCGATCCAACGGCTAACCAATTAAGAACAATTATTTTACTAAAATAAGTTTTCGGGTCAAACTCGGAATCACTCAATTACAACGCAGCTCGAACAACTTCACATACTTGACATTTACACCAAACGATGGCACATGGATAATTCACATAACATTTCAACTAATACTAATTAATAAATTAATCAAATCATACAAGGAATACATCACACATATATTTTAAGTTACCAAAATTTCAAGGTGTTACATTTGCCCCCATGACATTATTTTCCATATGGCTTGTTACAAGTATTTTCCGTTAAATATCCTATCTGAAGGGTTACATCAGGTATATCTAAAGTCGGTTTATCGCTAAGGAACTTCTAACTTAAGTTGGTCCCTTGATCTTGTGGCCGACTTATATTCTTCAAGATATCCCTCTTATGGTTATGTTTTATGGCACATGTCCGTGATGTGTGAAGTTGATGTTTACCCTGCAATAGTTGCCTCCAAGTTGATATTTTCCCATAGAGGTAATGTTGGCTTAACAAGTGTGAAGTTGATATTTACCTCCAGAACAGTTGCTCCCAAGTCGATATTGTCTCGTAGAGGTAATTTTGACTTAACAAGAATGCCAATGTCATGATGCCTTTCCGCATGCATGACTATTGGATGTTTTCTCATTAAATTTTATCAGAAACCTTTTAGGCGTGATTTGTTAAGTAATTGGCTCTTCAACTGCTCTGCTTTTGAATTTCAAAATATTATAACTATTGCTTCATGCTAGTGCCCCTTTATTTATCTTGTTCGCTTCATTCTATCATAATTGATACTTTGTTGTGCATTTGTTTGAGCTATTGTTCTTCACGAGAAATTACTGCAACTTCCATACTCATTAGGCTTATCCTCATTTTGACAGTTTCAGGTGTGTATTATTTTCTATTTCTTTCTGATCTTCCCTTTTTTTTTCTTTCTTTGCTCAATTGTTGTTGTTCTCCTTATTTTTTGGGGTGTCTTGGGTTTGGTTGCATTTTTGAAGATGTCTTATTGAAAGACGGTCAGACCCTTGTGAGGCAACAACTTCTCCTTTATCCAATACGAATTCTTAGTCTCAAGCCTAAGTTGATGCTATTGGAAAAGATGTTCCTCGTAAAAAGTACCCTTTGATGACGGAACCTACTGATAACATTATTCTTCTTTCCCAAGTAAAACTTTTTTGTTCTTACTTAAAGTTTGAAGGACAACCTTATTCGTATGAGGATGGTTTAGAATTTACTAAGGCTTCCTTATTGTATCTCCAGTACAGGAAGAACAATGAGGGTTTGTCTTCTATGATCCTTTCCAAACCCATAAATGATTTATCTACTTTAGACAAACTTGGTCAAATCTCTTATGCCACTATAGAGGAGACTAGTCAGTTTCTCCAATTATTGGTTTTGAGGGAAGGGAGACAAATTATTGGCATGTATGACTATGGGATTAATTCTGACAAGGAATCAAATCCTTTTTTTTTGTTTATGCAGAGATATGACCTCCAAATTAGAACTCCATGAGGCACCCCATTTAGAAGATGTTGAGTGGGCCAATGAACAAGTCAGTGGTGTTCGTTATTGTAACACCCCAAAATTTTGAAGAACAGTCAATTGCTGGGGTGAAATATTAATTAGGGGCAGTACAAAAGATATAGGGCAAATGACGATTATGCCCCTGAACAATTTCAGAAATGACGGTTATGTCCCTAAAGTAAAAATGACAATTTTGCCCCTGGACATTTTTGGAAATGACCAATATACCCTTAGATATTTTGGTGAGATATTTTAGGGAGGAAATTCCATAAACATCCTTAAACAAATTGGATAATTACCATCACGTCCCGAGGATAGTAAATTACTAAAATGCCCTTTAGGTAAAAATGACCAAGAAGACTTCAGAAATTTGTGGGAACCTAAATATAGGATTTTCTTATGGGAAAAATAGGTTTCCTAAATAAGTTAATGTAGTAATTCAAGGCAAGATGGACCAATAAGAAATTAGAATTTAATTTTTAGCTATTATATGTAATAAAGGAAAAATTGGACAAATTTGGATTTCTAAATTAAGCCTTGACCTTATGATACAAGATTAATGGAGAAAAACTTTAAGAAACTGCAAGAATGAACACATGGATGTTTAAGAGGCTTGGAAAATTTGCCATTGGTCTACTTGTATGGTGTAAAATCAATTTAAGTTGATTTTTGTCTTGTTTCCGTAAGAAAGAATACGTGGGAAGTTCTAAGCATTATATCAAAGATCCAACGGTCAAAATATTAGATGTGTAAGATAGGAATATACCCTTAAAATTTCAAAGAGATCCAACGGTGAACCAATTAATAATGAGTATTTTAGTAAAACGGGTTTTGAAAGAGATTTTGTGATTAAGCTAACCTTCCACATAAGAAAGTAATTGAAGACTTGACCTACAAGCCTTGGATTACCACGTGAAAGAAAGGAAGAATGGAGAAAGATGTGGAATTCTCTTGAAATTGGCCACTTGGAAGGTGAATAATAACTAACCAATAAGATTAGAGGAAGTGGAAAGTTAGCCATCATAAGCTTTAGAGATATTTTCCCTAAAAAGCTTGCCATCCCACGTGAGAAAGGAGAACAAGTGTGAATTATTCTCCAAGCTAGGGGCCTTAACGTGCAAGGAAGAAGGGTGGAGAACCTTCAATGGCTTGGACACTTGGATGGACCAAATTCATTAACCAATAGGAAAGAAACAAGTAGAAAGTTAAGCCATTATGAACCAAGGAAGATTTTTGTAGCAAAACCCTATATAAAGGGATGTGTGGACTGAAAAAATGGGCTGCCATAAGGAGGCTTCAACGTGCAAGTTCCTCCCAAAAACATCTCCCATTCATTCATTCCCAAAAAACACTTTTTACCTAGAACAAAACCAAGACCTACAAGTTTGGAAGATTCACGTGAAGCCTTAAGGAAAACTAGGAGCAAAGCTATTCAATCTTAAAGGAAGATGCAAGGTATGGGAAGTGTTTAATACACAGGGCTTAGATAATTGATTAGAGTATATTATCCTTTAAGTTCTACATGATTTAATCTAGGTTATCATTTATTAATACAAGACTTAAGCTAGGCACACCAAGTGTTTGTCTAAATGTCTCAATGAATGGAAAAAGATGCAAAGATGGTTATTTGAAAGAGTAATTCCACATGAATGAAAGAATAGTTAAATGGAATAATAAAGTGATTAGGGAATCTTAATTAACTTGAAGAATACTAAAATGGAATTTAGGAAAGGTAAACTAATCACCTAACTATTTATGTTTTGGATAAGTATACTTATTTACTAAGAGTATACGTTACTTATTTTGATGTGGTGAGAATTAATCTATTACTTATGTGATATGGTGATAGATGTTGCTTATTATTTATTTGATGTTGTTGTATGTTGTTACCCAAATCATTATGTTGCTCTTGCTGTATGATATTGTATGTTGCTGTAAAAATTTTTATGCTGTTGTATAATGATGTAAAAATTGCTGTATGTTGTTTATTATGTTGCTGTTTTGTAATTTAACAATTGCTGTATGTATTCCATTATATTATGTTGCTGTAGATTAATTTTGTGTTGCTGTAAATTAATTTTGTATCCTAATATTGCTGAATATTTCATTATGTTACTGTATTTAATGTTGCTGTATGATGTTGCCTAATTTATTTTGTTGTTGTTGTTGTTGTTGTTATGGTTCTATATAGATTGCTGTATGTTTTAGGAGTGCTGTATATAATTGCTGTTTGAATTTTATTGCTGTATCGCAGTTTATTTAATGGCTGTAACGTATTGCTGTATGTATTATTGGACTACTGTATTTAATTGATGTTGCTGTAATTATTTATATTGCTGTATGTACACAAGATGATGTATAAGTTGATGTAGCTGTGTGATATGTTAATATTCACTTGATGAGGAACTTTGTTGAAGATTCTGTAACAAAGATGATTTAAAGTGAGTTGCTGGTTATTTTGTGTTCCACTGGAGTGGGTGGAACTATATGATATGAATTCCACTGGAGTGGGTGGAATAAGTTGATATGAAAATTGAAACAAATGATAAACGAAGTAAATGAAACCAGCCATTACATACATCATTTGCATTAATCCCCTCGGAGCGGAGGGAGGTCTCACTGGAGTGGGTGGGACTGTTCCACTGGAGTGGGTGGAACTGTTTTATGGTACCTTTTATCCCCTCGGAGTGGAGGGAGGTCTCACTGGAGTGGGTGGGACTGTCTCACTGGAGTGGGTGGGACTAGTTTCACTGGAGTGGGTGAAACTATATTGATTTTGGTACCTTTTATTAGGCTTCTGAGATCTCAGTCATGCATCATGATAATAAAGAAAGCATGCATCATTCATCAGGCATCTGTCTTATAATCAATATTTAGTTCTGATTATTTATCTGGTTTTACTAATTGGTCTCATAATTAATTGGTTGGATTATTTATCTGTTCCTGTCAATTATCTAATTCTGTTTATTAAATACTTACCCATATTGTGTCTGTGGTTTTGACACCTGTGATGACCCCAATTTACTTGGGCGAGCAGAGGAACAGTGAAAAGATGAGAAGTGGAGAACTTGGATGACGTGCTTGCTGTGTTTTGGCTTGATGAGTGGATGAATCTGGTTTTTGTGAAGAATGGAATTCGTACTGTATTGTATCTGTCTTTTATTTTGGGACGTATGTACATGGACTGTTATATTTAGCTTTGCTTCTTAATCTAGATAAATCGTGGTGAGGATAATCATTTATGTTACTTATGAATCATAAAATCAGCAAGCGAAACAAAAGGAATTTTCGTGAAAAATTTACACTGATCTAATATTAAGACAAAGTAGACACGAGATTTTATCTAAAATTAATCAAGCACGAGAGGGTAAAGAGAGGCGTTACAGTTATAATTTGACTCCCCTGATCCTTGCCATGTTTACTCCTCAATTTCCACTCACCCTGGATAATAACGTTGGTGGGTGACATATAGATGGCCCGATGTTGGTGTCGAATATGCTCTCAAGGTAGAAGAGAGGATGTAGGTCTGAAGATGGTGAAGATATACAAACTATGTTTGAATGCTTCCAAACTATTTTAAATATATTATGATAAACATTGACAAAATTCTAAGACGTTTGACAAGGAAATGGAGATCACACATGACAACATTGAGAACTATAAAGAACATGAATTCCATGTCCATTGAAGAACTAATTGGAACCTTAAAGGTTCATGAGCTGGAACTTTAATAAGATGAAGGTATTAAAAAGAGTAAATCTTTGGCTCTAATAGCACAAAGAACCAAAGCTTCCCCAACATGTAAAGAATCCTCATCCAAATTTGCGTCTAGAAGCTCATCCAAAGTATCAACACTTATACATCTTATGATGATGAATCTGATGATGAAAGCTCAGACGAAGATTATTAGTTAGCTTTTATCTCAAGGAAGATAAGGAACATGTGGAAGGAAATGAGTGGATCATACTGGAAAGGATCCAAGAAACCATATAGAGAAAGAAAGGACAGGGATAAAAGTTCCATTATATGCTATGAGTGTAAGAAACCAGGACACTTCAAGTCAGAATGTAACGACCTAAAATTTTTCTATATGTTATATTTATTTATTTATTTTCTTATTAAGTTTAAATTTTTAAATTTATTAAATAATTTAACGCGTGTAACGTACTATAACATTTCTTAAACGTATTTGAGGTGAGAACAAAAAGAAACCAGATATATATATATATATATATATATATATATATCATATTTCATTTCTATATTACATTATAATATCATAGTTCTTAAAACACTATTATTTATTTACAAAATACACAACTCATATCCCTTTTCAAACATGTTCTCCAATGCTATCCTCTTCACTGAGCACAATTATGGGATCTGTGGCCGGGTTCGGATACACAGGAGCAAATTGCAAGAAGGGGTCGTGTGGATTAAACGCTTCACTAAAAACAGAAACGGGAAAGTGAATTACAAAGTAGATGTGGGCACGCAAGACGAGCTGCATAGTTATAACATAGCAATTCCTATCTTCATCTATATACCATGCTATGTCCAGTGCATCAAGGAACAGGATGATCGATGCCATCTAAAATGAAACATGGGATAAATCTAGTGAGAAATAAATTTCTCAGTAGGCAAAATCTAAACCATCAAGCACGTTAGTATGTTAGTAAATCAATATATTCCAAGGAATCCATAAAATAATTATGCAACTATATGAATGCATGAAATGAAATGGTCACAGGTGCACATGGCCTCTACATATGTACAGTATGTAGGAATGTTGCGGCCGACTTACGCTAATCATGCATGAATTTCCATGTATTAGCACCTGATCTCTATACATCTTTATTATAGATGTAGTGTCATAGGCCCGATTTTACAAATCTCGTACTAGTCTTGGAAACTTGAATCATCATATCATCACATCAAATTCCAACATAACATCATATGTACCAAAAATATGGTTAGGCTACCATACCTTATACAAATAAAACCATACCAACCCAGGCATGATAATTAATTATCTTCAAGCTAAAGAAAAATCATGTTAGTAATCTAACTAATAAACCATAATATATCTTTAAGTTTAATTAAATTTTTTTTTTTTTTTTAGCCAGGATGGCCAGGATGGTTGTAGCCTGGATGATTGTGGCCAGGTTGGCATAACTGAATGGTTATGGCCGGGTTGGTATAACTGAATGGTTATGTCCGGGTTGGTATAGCTGAATGGTTATGTCCGGGTTGGTATAACTGAATGGTTAAGGCCGGGTTGGTATAGCTGAATGGTTATGTCCGGGTTGGTATAGCTGAATGGTTAAGTCCAGGTTGGTATAGCTGAATGGTTATGGCCGGGTTGGTATAGCTGAATGGTTATGTCCAGGTTGGTATAGCTAAATGGTTATGACCGGGTTGGTATAGCTGAATGGTTATGTCTGGGTTGGTATAGCTGAATGGTTATGGCCGAGTTGGTATAGCTGCATGGTTAAGGCCGGGTTGTGTCTGGGTTGCAGTTCAAAATAATAAAAACAGTCCGAATATCATCAAAATCACCTCCAAAGATCACCAAATGTACTTCCAAACATTACTAATACTTCAGCCTATAAATCATTACCTATCCTATGGTTTAAATCAACATTTTCACATCATTAAATAACCTTCAATTGAAATGAAATTCCAACCTAAATAATAGCCATAATTCTGTACATTTAAGCATGTAAATTAGTCCAAATGAATTCCTAACTAAGGATTGAAACCTAGCCTATCTCCAATAAGTCTGATGGACTGAGTAGAGAATTTCTGGAGTAACTTTAAGGTAGAAAGTTTTTTATGTGAAGGAAAGAAGAAATGGAAGTATACAGAGGTGGTAAAGGATTTAATATGAAGAGTGGGGGCTGAAAGTTTTCGTGCAGAGATTTCTGAATGCAAGGGTCTTTATACTAGTGTATTTAGTTAGGTTTTAAGTGATTTAATTAAGTTATAACCGGGTTAGGATTTAGTTTGGTTACAAGGTAACTATCCTTGGAGATTTTTATCCTAAGTTAATCATTACAAATATTCCTTCATTTATGACTTCAAATACGTGGTAGTTTACTGAATGTTAAACTTTAATTGCCTATATCCATATGTCTCTACTATATAAAGCAGGATTCTCTTCATTTAATGCCTTTGAAAAATTATCTCTTAGTCATACGTAATTTTTCTGCCATGTGTATTTCATATTACGTATGACTTGTGCTTGATTGAAGGTGTGCATGTCGTTAAGCAAATATATCTACTGCACCAATTGTTTAAGATTTTAAAGAAAAACTCCATACATTAATGACTATATAATTAGGTGGAAGGCTTAGTACAATTAACCAATTTTGATTGGTTTTATAATATTTGCCTGAGCTTGAGTCTTTTACATGATTTCTTTGTTCAGAAAAATTTTATATGTTTGTATTCTATTATTATCATACTCCCATAAATTAAATATAAACTAAAAGTATAATTTTTGAGGATGTTACACAGAACGTCCAGACCTTGATAAGACAAATCACAAGAAGAGGTACTTCAAGCCAAAGGACATAAAAGAAAGTACTGATGAGCACATAGTAAGAACTAAACAACACATCATTCAATGAGGAAACAGAAGAGGAAGAAGAAGTCAACCTTTGTATGATGGCAAATATTGCATCAGAATGATCGAACTTTGAATCAGATGAAGAGGTAAATATAAACAACCTTGAAACTCTTCAATTAACATATCATGAACTTTTCTCCAACTCATCCATTTTGTCCAAAGCTTATCAAAATCTGAAAAAGGACTTTAAAAATCTTTCAAAAGATTACAAACAACTTCAAGGGAAACATCAAGAAAAGATAAACAATTCTTCAGAAATTTCCACTCAATCATGTGACTGAAAACAGTATGAACAACACACAATAACCAAGATGGGGGGGTGAATTGGTTGTTCTTGGCCAATTAAAATTTCTTTAACAATCAGAATTGAAAGGGATCCTATCACAAAACAACCATTGAACACTTTCAATCAATCAAACACCAATCTTTGTAGAATGCAATTACACAGAAAGTTTCAGTTGATTATGAAAAGTTATACCAACGAATGACAATTAATAACCATAAGAAAAGATACAGAAGAAGTAATCAACACCAAGATTTATACTGGTTCACTTCTCAACCTAGAGAAGCTACATCTTGTTTCCCTAACCAACTAGTTAGGATTCAACTGTTAGCAATATGTTTCTTACAAGCTTATACAATCACTCTCAATCAGACCTAGATTAAGAATAAGAAATCTAACTCCTTTAGACTCTCTGTGATCAAGACATAGAGAAAACCCTTATCTACTCTTCCCTCTAGAAACACCTATTCTAGACAAGCTTTAAGAAAAACTATTACACTAGTTACACAACTCAGAAATTCTAAAAAGAATTACAACCAAAGTAGTATTGAGATAAACAACCTGATGATCCACTACAGATGAATGCAAACAATTACCAATCTTGAATCAAGATTGAAAGACAAATCTCGGAACATTCTCTCCAATTTCTTCTTTAGAAAGTTGCCCAAAAAGAAACCCTCTCAAGGTTTCTTGAAGCTCGAGGATTTGAGGGTCAAACACAGAATATATCGTAGTATCTTTTCTCTCTTCAAAAAGGTTATGATATTCGTTGTTATTTTGTTAAAACAAGCAACATCTATTTATAGAGAAAACTGTTTTAACTGTCAGTAATCGATTAAATAACTTATTTAATCGATTAAAGTGTTCTTGAACTTTATGGAAAAGACTTATGAACAATGTAATCCATTAAACTGTTTTGGGAACGCTGCTAGTCCTTTGGGTTCGATATCCAAAATTAGGTCCACGGTTACTATTGCACATGTATGCTTGCCCTTGTGCATCATATTTGTATTTGTCCCATATGTTTGGCGAACCTAGAAACATTGATGCACTACCTTCAAGAGTGCCCAAGGGCCCATCAAGTATGGGACCTCATATTGGGTGATTCTTTGAACAATAAATTTTTCACTCATACTTGTAGATAGTGGTTACTAAATAATTTGTATGTTGAAGTTAAGAATGATGTTAACTACTAGTCAATCTTCTTTGGGGTGGTTGTGGATAAGCTATCGAGACACAAGAATAATTCATAGTAAAAGATTTACCCCAAAAGATATTGTTTCTTTAATTTTTGCTCCATCTACTCAGATTATTCAAAGCTTTTCTGTAGAGAATAAACTTAGTGGAAGGTTTGGCACAACAACCGCGGATGGTTGTTGCTGGACCCCTCCTTCTATGGAAAAATTCAAACTAAATTGCAATGGTGTAGTAGCATTGGATGGTCAAGCTATCTGCAGAGGAGTGTTTAGGGATGACCATGAGTAGGTTTTATGGAGAACGTTGGCTACAAGAATTCAATCGTTTACCAATAGGAAACCAATCGTTTGCTACCTATGCATCTAATAAATTGGCCATACAAAATCAACCATGTTCTGTTATTTTTTTTTAAAATAAAATATAATAAAAATGGCCATACAAAATCCTATAAATTGGCTCATTGGTCAACACATTTCTCATTCTCTTTTTGATTCTTGATTTCTCATTCTTAATTATTCAATTTCTCATTTTTTTTTTCATTCTCATTCTTATTCATTGGCAAGCTTATTACAATTTGCTGCAAAATTACCAAATGGCTCCCTGGACTAAAAATTCTCAAAATCCTCCTTTTTTTCCCTTCTTACCTCCACCACGAATTAAATTTATGCAAAATAATCAATCCTCTATAACCGAAAATTCTCAAAGCTCTCAAAATTTTACTTCAATTCCACCAAACAACTCCACCATGTTTCGTAGGCCTCCAAAATAGTTTAAGTGGTGCATAATCTCTTTCCAATGATGAAGATGAAACACAATTTTCACAATTTCTACCTAAATTGGACTAGAAAATATCACAGAAGAGAGAGGAGGGAATAATTATGCAAAAAATAAAACACGAGTTTACTTTACAATTGAAGAGGATAAACATCCCATTGGTTCATGAATGTTGGACAAAAGAGTGGATGACACTAAAAGAGGTGACTGGAGGAAACTACTTGTATCGTCTAGTCTAGTTCTCTATGTTGAAATTTGTCTTTTGTCTAGTTTAGCATCGAATTGTGATAACAATGTATCATTCAGTCTGTTTAGTTTGTCAAATTAGATGGTTTATTAATAGTGTTCTGTGTTGTAACTGTTTTCAATTATTTTGTTATTTGTATAATCCTAGAAAATGAGTTAGTTAGTAGGATGATAATTCTATTAATCCCAATAAACTTTTGTGTTGTATTACCTCTTTTCTCCTTCTATTATATGCTTTTCTATGTATTTCGCATTTCTTATTCTTAAACCTAACAATGTCTTAAAGTCTCAACTAATTCAATTGTCGATTGTGGTCAATCATGAGATCATTTTTGGATGAAAGTAACAAAAAATTACAACAACTTTCGAGGAAATCTACGAGAAAGAGGAGTGAATCAAATGAAATCTCAATGGTAAAAAATAAATCTTGTTGGTTAAAACTTCAAGGGTCATTAAAAGCAATCTGATGATTTGAAGAAAAGCGGTTGCACACGGAAAGATGTCATGATTCATACATATGTCATTTGGAAGAAAGATGAACAAAACAATTTTACTTTAAGCATGCATGGCGACTACTAAAAAATAACCCTAAATGGTTTGAATAATGCACAAAAAAATTGTTTAAAAAGAACAAAGCTTTCTGCTTCTAGGATTTACTCATCGTTATCTAATCCGGAGAGACTGATTGAGTTCAAAAGCTGACACACCATTATGAATTTCTTGTCCAATGGGACAAAAGGTAGCCAAAAGGAAGATCAAGGAGAAAAAAGTTGCAACGTCTTCTAAGATTGTGGACTTGTCTAGCATGGAAGATGCAAGTAGGGAAAATATGTAGCATACATAAGAATAGCAAAGGCAAAGGAGTCAGAGAACATAAAGGTTGATAAATTGGATTTTGATCATCTTTGTATGTGTACTGCTCGGCCTATTACATGCATTCATGATAAGAGTTTTTAGCAGAACTCACAGTTTCGAGCTAGTTATGTTAGACGGGTGATTAGGGAGCATTTGGAGAAAAAAGGCTTAAAACAAGCCAAAAATTGATGAAGTCGGACTCTGATTAGTCATTAAAGTCCTGATTAGTCATCAAGGTCATGATCAGTCATCAAAAGCCAAGAGGAATTGATCACAACCCAACATCAAAAAAGTTGCAAAAACTCATTAAAGTCTTGATCAGTCATCAAGGTCGTGATCAATCATCAAAGTCATGATGGATTGATCATGACCATAATCAGGACACATTGGTTGTCACTTAAATTTGTTGTTATAAATAGTCTCTTTTAGACCCTAGGTCACATGTCTTTATTCTTTTGCAATTTTGATAGTTCTAAAAGGTAAGAGTACTGTTGTGTAAGAGTCCTTAGCCCCAATCAAGCATGGAGATTGGGAAGGTTCCTCATCTGGCTTGCAACCCTTTTGGTATGTTTACATTTCTCTTAGGGATTTCTAGTGTATTCATGACTAAGAGCGACTAGTGTTCCTAGTCTGGGTATTATGATGTAACCATACCTTGAGCCCTTTCTTGATTTTAATAAGTTTCCTAATGTTACTCGGTCAATTGATTTTCTTCCTTGTGTTTTTAACTCTTTTTTGGAAAAGGCCATTCTCATATTCAATTGATTGCATAGTAGTGACCATTTGTATGTAATTGGTAGATTTAGGAAGGGAATGTTTTACTCCAAACTGAATGACCAAACTAGTTAGGTAATCTTTGGTGATCAATTTGAAAACTGATTAATCACCCTTATCTTCAAACTTAATCCTTTGGCTTATATTAAATACGTCAATGATCAATTTAGTACTGTTTAATGCAAAGCACATTATTTGACCACGATCAATGGCTAGTAATTGGTTTTGGGATGCCGACAGTTGACAATTGAAAGAATCTTGTTAGGATTAGGATTGAAGGAACTTGGTACAGGTGAATTAATAATCCCTGGATATTCACCTTATCTTATCTTTCACACTTGCTTATTTGATTCCCATATCGTGTCGGATAATTGATCAAAACAAATCTTTCTTAATTTTAAATGTTTCCTTAATTACTTAGTTAATAAAATTGATTATTTGGGAACACGACTAGTCCTTTGGGTTCGATATCCGAACTTAGGTTCTCTGTTGCTATTGCGTAGGGTACACTTGCCCTTTGCATACTTATTTTATGCATCAAAAGTGTTGTACTAAATTCTGATGAAGGATATATCTACCATGTCTAAAAGTCAACGCAAGGACCACGAAATCACTTTTAGTTTTATCATGCACAATTTTAGTAATTAGTTATTATGTTGTAATTGTATTTTAATTAGTTGAGGTTTGTAAGTTAGTTTGAAGTAGTCACTATGTTGTAGGTTTATTTTAATGAATCATTAATAGTCTTTTAATTAGTTGAATGTTGAACTTAGTTTTAATTATCTTTATATTGTAACTTTTATTTTAATTATTAATTTTTAATTATGTAAATAGCCATTATAAAAGTAGTCGTCGAAAAATTAGTCGTTGTGAAACTAGTTGTCACAAAACTAGTCGTTGTGAAATTAGTCGTTACAAAACTAGTTGTTCGAAATGATGTTATTTAATTGTTCAATTTCTTTCATTTGTGCACATTTTCTTCAAAATTTGCAATCTTCTTCTTTCATTTTCTTTAGCTTCAATCATTTGTATAATGGATCCAAACTCTAACTTCGATAGACTTTGGAGAGAAATTATTAATGAAACGCTTGAAGACAACACTGAAGAAGAAATCATGAGGTACTTATGCAAGGTGCAACAAGAAGCAGACAACACCACTTAACCCAAATGAAGAAGAAAAGTGATACATCGCAATTTTGAAGAAAGACATAGTTGATTGATTACTTATCTAAGAATCATGTACATAGGGACTCAGTTTTGACGAAGGTTCTGTTTGCAGAGGTAGTTGTTCCTTTGAATTGTGGACGCACCCAATAATCAGGACGACTATTTCCAAATGAGTTTACGCAGTTGGTATAAGAGGTTTTTCACCATTGCAGAAGTGCATTGCAGCTATTTGTATCTTGACATACAGATCACCTACCGATAGTGTGGATGAATACATTAGAATTGTCAAATGCACTATAATTCAATGCTTACAAACATTTGTAAAGGCTGCGAATGAGATATTTGGGGCTACGTACATGAGAAGGCCTAACAACAATGACATCAATCTCCTACTATAAATTGGAGAGGCACATGGGTTCTACGTATGTTAGGTTTTATTAATTGCATGCATTGAGAATGAAAAAAATTGTTCAATTTCATGGCAAGGACAATAGAGGTGATAATCACAAACCCATAATAATACTTGAGGTCGTTGTGTCACAACACTTGTGGATTTGCCATGCATATTTTGGAGTAGTAGGTTCAAACAATGGCATTAATGTGTTTAATGACGTTTTGCAAGGTCGAGCTCCTCCGGTGCAATTTACCATTAATGGAACCTATATAATATGGGATACTACCTTGTAGATGACATTTATCCTGATTTGGCCACGTTTGTGAAGAACATCTCATTGCCACAAGGAGAGAAAAGAAAATTAATTGCAAAATATCAGGAATCGACAAGAAAAAATGTAGAACGAGTATTTGGTGTGCTCAAATCTCAATTTGCAATTATATATGATTCACCACGTGTTTGGGACATGGATATAATGAATGATATAATATTGGCATGCATTATATAGCATAATTGATGAGGTATCTCATGGTGTTCATCCTAGCTTTGTTGCATACCTGCAAACGAGAAGTTGTATGCATACAAGAAGAATTCACTAACAACTTCAAGTAGATTTAGTGGAAAATATTTGAGAGCTTTTCAGTGATAAGAATGTTGAAATTTAATTTTTCTTTCTCAATGTCAATGTTTTGTATTTTTTTTTCTAATCAATGTAATGGAATAATCGCAAGTTTTAATTATCGCCATAAAAAATATTTAAACTATTAATATGTTTTCTATTTCTTAATATTATTTTTTATAGTTAAAATTTATATAATTAATTACTTATATTTATTTTAAACTAAATTTTGGTGTGATCCATTGTGAGACCTACAAAAAGTAACTTAAGATCTCAAAATGAGATTTACCACTAGAGTAAAAATGAAAGAGATCTTGAATTGCATTATGGGGCCCACTAAAAAGTGACTTAAGATATCAAAATGAGATATAACATTAAAGATTCCCTAACATGTGGAACCCATTTTGGAATTGGTAATGATATCATTTTTGGAGGAAAAAGTTTGTAGAGATCTTAAAAGTTGATATGGCATGTGGGACCATGATTATCAAACTCTCGAGTTAACTCACTGACCCTTACGAGTCCACTTACCTTCTACAAGTTGACTTGTGTGCAAACTCTCTTTTTAGTAGACTCTCGATTTTACTACCAAGTTAGCAAGATAAAAAAAAAAAACACCAAAACCCAAAACATTTTTGGTGTTTTATGTGCGTTTAGGGTTCAACATACCTCTATTTGGTGCATTGTTCCTGAATCGAATAACCCTAACCTCTAATAGCATTAAACCCTCAATGGGAATGCCCTGTCACTACTATCACATCCGCAAATTATTATCTAGTTGTGATGCATTACTAGACTTGATTATTTAAGTATTACAAAATTTATGATTTACTATTTCATTTTATTATGTTGTTGAAATGTTTATGTTATTTATAAGTATATTATTATTATTTTTATATGTAAAGTTTATGGAGCTTCCACGAGTCTAAGTAGACTCTTGAGTTTGATAATCTTGTGAAACCCATAAAAAGTTAATTAAGATCAAAGGAGAGAAATCTCAATTTTGGATACTCTAAGTGATGTTTGCGGAAAAAAAATTTATTAAGTGATGTTATTTGAAATTTTTAATGAAAATAATTATGGTGTCTATTCTAATTAATTTTAACAAAAATAAAATTCACTTAGATGAGATGAGTGTTTATGTTTTTATTTTTAAACGAAAGTATTTTTAAAATCTATTTTGACCATACTATGTTTCTTTATAATGTTATTGAAATATTTTTAATTATTTATTAGTAAACGCTAACCATAACTTTACTGGTGTCCTGGCAATTTCAAGTCGACTGACTAGTTTGGTGTGGTGTGTTGATCAACATTACATTGCCTGCCGACTAATTGACGGTATCAGCAATAGCAAGTCACACACACACTCACAGATCTGATCTATCTGAAGCTGAAAACGCCAACGCCCGACGGTGATGATGAAGATGGGGTCCTCTCCTTCACGTTGCTCCTTCTTCCTCTTCCTCCTCCTCCTAGTGGCGCGCTTCCCCTCGTCGCTCTCCGAGATCCGGTTCTCCGAGATCCGAAACGAGGATCGCTCCATCGTTCCCTTCGATCAGTTTGGATTCACCCACAAGGGTCGCCTTGAGCTCAGTGTTTCCAAAATATCACTATCCAATTCCAATTTGGACCTGTCCAAGGTGGGATTCTTCCTCTGCACCCTGGATTCCTGGCTCCATGTCCTCCAGCAACTGGAGGATGGAGAGATTCGGTGCGCCCTTCAATCCGATCTGGTGAAGTCCGTCTACACCTTCAATTCTCTCAACGGCAAGGACTCTTTCAGCACGCTCTACAAAGAAGAAACCGACGCCGATCAGTACAACCTGGTCTTCGCCAACTGCCACTCGCCACAACTCAAAGTGAGCATGGACGTTAAATCTGCCATGTATAATCTGGACGGAAAGAGCGACGTCCGCGACTACCTCTCCGCCGGCAGAACCATCCTTCCGAGGGTTTATTTCCTCTTCTCTCTTGTGTATTTCGCCCTCGCTGCTCTCTGGATCAGCGTCCTCTACAAAAAGCGCTTGACCGCCTTCCGCATCCATTACTTCATGCTGGCCGTGGTTATCTTGAAAGCCCTGAATCTCTTGTGCGAGGCCGAGGACAAATCCTACATCAAGCGCACCGGAAGCGCCCACGGTTGGGATATCATCTTTTACATTTTCAGCTTCCTTAAGGGCATCTCTCTCTTCACTCTCATTGTCTTGATTGGCACTGGGTGGTCCTTCCTCAAACCCTTCCTTCAGGATAAGGAAAAGAAGGTTCTCATCATTGTCATCCCCCTTCAAGTCATTGCCAACATTGCTCAGGTTGTTATTGACGAGAATGGGCCCTACGGCCATGACTGGGCTACCTGGAAACAGGTCTTCCTCCTTGTTGATGTCGTCTGTTGCTGCGCTGTCCTTTTCCCCATTGTCTGGTCCATCAAGAACCTCCGTGAGGCCGCTAGGACCGACGGCAAGGCCGCTGTTAATTTGATGAAGCTTACTCTCTTCAGGCACTACTATGTCGTCGTTATCTGTTACATTTACTTTACCAGGGTTGTCGTTTATGCCTTGGAGACTATTACCTCCTATCGCTATTCTTGGACCAGTGTGGTTGCTGCTGAGTTGGCCACCCTTGCTTTCTATTTCTTCACTGGCTACAAGTTCAAGCCAGAGGCTCACAATCCTTATTTTGTCATCGATGATGAAGAGGAAGAGGCTGCCGCAGAGGCCTTGAAGCTTGAAGATGAATTTGAATTGTAATTTCTTTCAAAATACAAAATTAGGTGTTGAACAAGTTGGTACCATGCTCAGCAATGCTCTCAGGTTTCATCTCAACAGCCAGTAGAAATTTGCCTGTTACATTTTATGGGTATAGTCATTATTCATAAATCATTGTGCTATATTTTGTGTTCTGGACTCATGCCAGTTTTTGCATTAGTGTTATAATATCCTAAACCCTTGTGTAGTGCTCTGAACATATATTACTTCTAAGTATTGATACTGATACCTTGCAAATGTTCTTTTTGTCATGATTACTTTTATTGTACTTATATTCCAATTTGGAACTTCTGTTGCTGCAAATTTGCATTGGAATTTGTTTGACCATTGGTACAATATTTGTTGCAAACATTAATCCAACTATTACCACTGGAATTCTGAATTTGCTCAGAGTTAGAAGTGTCATGTTAGCTACACCCCTGAGCTAATTGAATGTAAGAATCAGGGTTGAGGTAGTCATTGTGCAATTTATTTATACAATAGAAAAATGAAATCTCTTACCCCCCCCCCCCCCCAAAAAAAAAATGAAATCTCTGGTATCCTTGGTTTCCGGGGCGGAGGGGAGTATTCTGGCATAAATTACGGGCCCAAGCAGCATCTATTCCTCAACCCTGTTCCACCCAAAATTAAAGCCTTGTTCTGATGTGACAAGGACTGCAGCAACACTGTGTGTTACAGAAATAGAGAATTGAATCCTCTTGAGAATTTGAGAAGTAGAAACCAGAGCCCTTTCACCTTTTCTTTTACCTATTTTTGCTGTACCACTGCCCCTCTGTCCCAACCATCACAAACTTCTTTCAACTGACCTTTAATCGCAGTTGTATCAGTAATTTGTCACAAACTTCCATACTGTTTATTTAAGAGGATCGCAAGCAAGATCAAGGAAAAGAGCCTTGTGATGTTGGGAGAAGAAGCTTTGAGATTAGACAGGGTCATGCCTGAGCCAAATAGTCCAACCAATTGGGAGAGAATCAATAGATTCCTTTTCGGGAGCGATTCATCCTTCCCAAACGCAGCATACCACTATCCATTGTACTGCGCTCTCCAAGTGTGCTTGTTCCCCCTTCTTCTTTACCATGGCAAGTCTTTATGAAATAACTCCGTCCGATGAGAAGAAAAAGGAAGGCATTAAGAGACCCTCCTGGCACAACCCTAGACACTCTAAGATCCTTTTTCAAACCTGCTCCCACCATTTCGAGTCAAGAGATAGATAAATAGACACAAAATAATCAGAGAACACCCTCATTCCCTCTCAATTTCACAGGATTACTATTACTGATCAAAGTTTTATCTTTTGCAATTCTAGTAATGAATCTTGATATTTGTTGTGTGGATTCTTTTGTCTTCCTTTATTTAAAGCCCATTGAATGTGACTGAGGCTGAGTGGCATTGATTGAACATGATTATGGTCACTTTCCTTTAATTATTACCTTGACTGTAAGTAATTGGGAAGCTTGTGGAAATAATTTCATTATAATGCCTGTTCTCATTTTTAAGTTACAATTTGTGCAAATTTGGTAGGAATAGTATGCCTTGCTTGTTACATTACAATTTAGCGGTGGTGGGGTGTGTGTGTGTGTATGAGCAAGAAAGGTTATAGTTTTTGTTAGCTTTTCAGTATACATTTGATATTGTGATTGGCATGTTTACTAAAGTAGTAGTTTGTCTAATCTTTCTTTGTATCTAATATCATTGCGAGTGAGAAGACAAGGGGATATTGTAGTTTCGTTTTCAAAAGTAATGTAAAAAATATCATAATATCTTGATTGTATCTTTGGAGTATTTTGGAATATCTTAGATAATATCTTATGAGTAGTTTCCATATTTTATTATATATCTTTAGTGGTTCCTTATTTGATTTGGATTAGGAATCTAGTATGAGTAGAGGTTAGTAATTACTGTTGTCTTTTATGAAGTAAACACAAACACAAAATATGTCATAACATGGCCATGGGACAAATAGATATGGACAATGTCCAAAATGTAGGACCCAAGAACATGCCCCCGCCTGCAGTATGTACCAATCAAATGGAATTAATTATGAGCATGGTAATTGAAAATCTAAATTGAAAAATAGGATTTCTCAAAACAAATTGCTAAGCTTTGCATTATCAGTCCCAAAAAATAAAATAAGTTAGGAAGAATGCCCATCCTAGGTAGGATGGATAAGCCACAAATGAAGATTCCTTGTTGGAGAAATATCTTTAGCATTTTGTGTTTTTTTTTTTTTATCATTTATCATATTAAGTTGTTTTCTAAAGTGTTTTTCTTTAAGAAATCAAATACTTGATTTTTTCTTACAGTAGCCGGGTGCTGTTAAATATCAGGCCATATTTGCCTGTCTGCTGAATTGCTAGCAGCCTAGGCCATTATTAGTGCGTGTCTGAGTTGGCAAAGTTTTTTATTTGGATACTGGTTGAGCAGTGTCAATACATTTATAGTTTCATACTCTGTATAGGTGTTGAAGGAGTATCAATTCAATGCTTTGATACAAGAAATAACTATGTTGGGGGCGGTGCCTCGTTTACCAACATAGAATATTATTCATAGTTATGTTCCAAAAAGGAATGTCATTCAAAGTCTATTTTATCTTTTTGGGCCTTCTATACCATCCTCCCATCCCTATTCCTTTTTGAATCTAATTTCCACACTGTGATGTTCTCTTTCACCTGCTGGCTCTGTTGCTTACCTTGATGTGGCCAATCTGATGACACCCGGTCTCATTGGTCTGGGTTCAAGCCCTTTTGAAAGGTGTTTGGCTGTGTTTTGGGTCTAATTGTCTTCTGACCCATTTGACTGACTCTTACCCTATGTTTTAGATATTGAATCGCCTTTCCCTTGGTCAATGCTGTTGGTGTATGTTCTTCCATCATTTTTAGGTTCTTGTTAAATTTTCAACTATGCTGCCTTTTTGGTATTATCATTGGTTTTCAATGTTGTCCTGTCTTTTTGTCCAAAATGCAGTATGACCATTGTCTGTCTTGAATGAAATCTAGCACTCAATCCCCTATCTGGCCTTGTTTTTGTCCTAGATGCAGTTTGGCTCTAGCTCAAGTCCCATGAGTCACATAATTTTCACAAGTTTAAAACTTAGTAAACTTTCGCCAGTGGAGAAATCTTAGAATATCTAAGAAACATCTCATAATATGATGATTATATTCTTAAGAGTATTTTAGATGATCTATTAGGAGTGGTTTATATATTTCTTTATATTTCTCATTTTACTTTCTTATTTGATTTTATTAGTATTGGGAGTCTAGAACGAGTATAAATGGAGGCCAGGGCTTTATATTTTGTATCACACCAATATAGATAATTGAACATTATTCATATATTTTTTATTTTTTTTTATCCTTCTTACCTTCTTCATTTAAATCGCTATAATTTCAACAACTTTTCTAATATAGATGGCAAGAGTCCAACGATTTTGATTTTTTTTTTTTTTAGTTGAACTTGAAGTGCATCGGTGCTATCTTGCTGATTAAATCGCTCCATTCTAGCATCTTTTATTGTTTCATGTTGGTGATCCCACATTGACTAGTGGGGGCCAAAATAGTGTATATAAGTTAGGGACAACCCTTATCCTACATGTCGGTTTTGTAAGATTGAGTTAAACTTTTAACCCACATTCTAAAAATTCTATTTTTCTCATCTGATTTGGATCAGATATTACTTTTGCATTAGACTATATTTTAATGCATTATATTAATTAAGAGTTGTAAGTCTAATATGGTCATGTCTAAGTCGTTTATTCCCAATTTATGGGATCTCATGTACCTTAGTATACAAGGATGTTTGTCCTTTATGAAAAAAATGTCTTTGAATTAAAAGAATTCAGTAGCTTAACTTAGTAGCTTTATTCAACTACTTATTTCTGAGCTAATCGTTAATCAGCTAATAACAATTATTAACTAATCAACCATTAGTATTTTTTTCGGTTGCCAACAAGTGGATAGAGAGATAATTAATTTTAAAATATTAAGAGTGATTTTGGAAGAAAAATACAAATTTGATGTTATTAGCTAAATTAACCAATTTTTTTTAAAGGAATTGAATTAGTTAAAAGGGGACTTATATGTAGGGAACAAAGGTTATGTTTAACATTGTGTTTCAATCTGGCTTTGATGCTTGTTTTACAAAAGGGTTTTGGTAAGAGTAACCTAAGCTTGTGTTAACTACTAACACACGATATAAAGTCTTTTGAAAGATTTGCATTAATTGTTTTGATATAATTTAACCTCGTGTTTTCCTATGTTTTACAAGGTTTGTCTAAATGCATATTTTCATAACTTTATACAAACAGATCTCAAAATATGAACCATAAACTAAAATTATCCATGAAAACTTTAGTACAACTTTCAAGAATATCAGAGAAAATAACACCATATATCCTTCATTTATACCCAAAAGTTCCAAATAAACATGTGAATTTGGTCTTCTCTTTTCTAGTGTAATGTGATTATACAAATAATTTGAAAGTTCATCCAAAAATAATAGTGATACTAATAATTTGGTCTTCTCTTTCAAGCATTTGATCAATAAATGATAAAGGAAAATGTTCAGTCTGGTTGCTTGATTCAATTTTTTTGTAATCAATATAAATTCTTTTGCTATTCTCCACTCTTGCTGGAATCAATTCAATTCTTATTTTTCACCACAGTATTTGTAGTTTTCTTTGGAACCACAACTTGCAAAAGACAAACCTCTTTATTCTAGGAAATGAGATAAATAATCACACCTTGCAGAAGTTTGCTTACTACGTTTCTTTACCAAATCAAGAATTAATGGGTTTAGTATTCTTTGAGATTGTCTCGTTTGTTTAACCTCTTTTTTTCTTTTAATAAAATTCTATGCGTACATCTAGGACTGTTGTTCTAGGAAGATTTGATAAAAGTCCAACCAAGTGCTTTTTTATTTCTCTCCAAAACTTGTTGCAACATCTCTGGTTGAGCTGAGACTTCTCACCACAATTGCAAGAAAATTTTCATCCTTAAGATAAGCTTACTTGAGATGCTGTGGTAAAGGCTTTAGTTCTAGTGCAATAAGTTCTTGAATAGATGAAAGCAATTCAATTGCTAGCATTTCACTCACAGATTGTATTTATGATACATCTTCAATCGGAGGAAACATGTAATAGAATTGATTCATCTTATATTTAGCAGATGGCCCTTTAATTTATTTTTCATTATTTTCTACATAACAACATTCAAAATTGTGTTCTCTTATACACTTTTTTTTAAAACAATCTATATCTTGTTCTTTATCATTAGAATGTAAACGAGTCAGATTCAAAATGAAAATTAGAATTAGAAAGGGAAATACTATGATGTTATCGCTAGAGGAAACTTAACATGGGCTAGCCTAAGGTGTATGTTAGCAAATGAAGGGGGGTTGCTATAGGCCCCTACATAGGGTTGATCTCTTTTTTTAATTCCAAAATTGTCTTCCCATGGAATCAGGATTCTATTGAATAGAATCACAACTTAGTTGTGCATTCATCTTCGCACCACTGTCGCCCCCCTCCCACAATACAAAGAAATTACAATTTTATTGTATAATGTATAATAAAATCACGATTTCGTTGTATATTTTTATGTCATCCCAGACATTACAATGAAATCAGGATTCCATTGTAATTTTTTTGGCACCCACATTAACACAATTAAATCATGATTCCATTGTCTTGTAGAAAAAACATAATAGAATGACGATTTTGATGTAGTTTTTTTTTGGCACCCCCTTTAAAATAACAGAATCGTCATTTCATTATTGTTTTTTCCCATAACACAATGGAATCATGATTACATTATGTTAGGGAAAAAAAACGAAATCATGCTTCCATTGTAATGTTTTTTTTTAAATACAAATGAAAAATACATTTGGAGTTTTTTATTGATTGAATAGTGCATTTATTGATTGAACACTATTTTTTTCTAAGACATATTGATTGAACACTATTTTTTTCTAAGACGTATTGATAGAAATAGTTTATTATAGGTGCAATCTCAACTGTTGGTATGACTCGCGAGAGAATAGTATATCATCTAATATAAATAACAATAGGGAACTCAACAACTTTGCTTCTTACCATATTGCTTAAAACATGGAGTGTGAAATACTTTCATCATTGCCATAATAAGTGAGGACATATCGACTGATGTTTTAAGGAAAACAATTATGGATGCCATTGGAGATTGCAAAATTTTACTTGATCTTTTTTACTGTCAACATGTTTACGTAGGTGATGGTTGTGTTGAATACAAATGTATAGAGCTTACACGTGACGATGATGTGAGAAAATGTTTTTAATCTTTTTGAAATTTAATAGCAAAGGTTCAATTGAGTTTAACACAACTTTTGGTCGATCTCCATATTGTTAGAGATAGGGGGAGCAACATGAAGATTAAGCTTTGAAGTTTGAAGAGTTTTGTCTTTTTACATGCCCAACTCATTGAGTGACATTTGTATTGATTGTTGCATATTAGTTTTAATCTATCCATATGTATATCATGCATCATCATGTAGAGATAGGAAGATTGTTTCTAAAGTTAGAAACTTATTTAGTGTATAAACTCTATTTTAATCGATTACTAGCTATTTGTAATCGATTACTGATAAGTGCCACATTTTAGTAAAAATAGGATTCAAATATGGCACTTATCCGTTATTTTAATTGATTTATTCACAAGTTAACCCTAGAAACCTAGTTAATTGATGGTTATATTAAGCTAAGTTATGCTTTTATATTTTGAAAAGATTTTGTCCAAATCGAAGGTTTTAAATTTTGCTAGGTTGTAAAGTTACGGAAGAATCAAGCTTGCGAAAACTAAGAGCTGGGAGTGAACTAAGCAAAGAATGAAGTCCCAACAGCATTCCAGGCCCAAGAAGCACCAAAGGCCCAACAATTCCTTCATGGCTAAGTATTAACTCGCCCAGGCGGCCAAATTGTGCCTATTTCACTCGCCTGGACGAGCACAAGTTCCCAGAAACCGCCATTAGCTCGCCCAGGCGCCTGTTTTGTGAGTAAATTGGTCGCCCAGGCAACCCAAGCAGCTAGGAGGCCCTTCCCTATAAATATGGACGGATTTTGAAGGCTGAGGCATCATTCTTCACTTCTTTTCTCTCCAAGGCACCAGCTTGTTCTTGTTTCTTGCTTATTTAAGTTCCTAAGTGAGTGTAGAACTTAGGAAAGTGAGGAAGAGTGACTTGTGTAAGAAAATTCTGCCGAAGAGAGGGTCGATGACGAGCTTAGTCGGTGATTCTCTTGAGGAGGTTCTGCTCATGTTCGCTTAAACTTCCCTAAGGATTGGACGTACTCTTCTTATCCCTATGCTCTTTTAATTATTTATGCATTGTTCTATTCCTTATTGGTGATTTTATTCTACGCTTAATGCTTGATTCTACTTGATCACTAGAATCATGAACTTAAAATCTTAAGTGAGACTGGAAAGTAATCTTAGGGTTTGAACTGAATTTAATCACTCGTTACATTACGTTGCTAGGAATAGAGCTTAATGTTTCGATCGCATGAAACACATGAATATGATCTTAATGCTTGGATATTTAATTAAATATGCGAGGGATCGATATTTAGTAAAATATCCTTAGGACCGTAATTGCGAGGAATCGAGTTAGGGTTACATAGACGTGTGTGTCAATAAGAATAGAACATGCATAGGTAAAATCAATTAAAAGGGATAAGCAAGACGAAATCCAATCCTACACTTACTTGACTTGTATCCGTTTATTTATTTTCCGCAATCGTTATTTGGTTTTCCGTTATCTTTATTTTAT